>CM046809.1:27243417-27338417 GCA_025617405.1 Perca schrenkii | reverse complement strand
TGAAAATTATTTCAATTTAACAATATACTAACGTTTAAATATAATAAGTAAACCTAAGTCATCTAACACATAACTACAATAATTTAACAAATGCCACTTACACTATTAACAAGTAACAACAAAATAAATGTTGTTGAGTTGGTATGCCAACCAGCTTCAAACTTTAGCAGTTCTTTAGCAGAAAAAACGACCATATTTGCCTTCTCTGGCGAGATGCTACACCTCTCCTGACTTATGGCATGTCCTGCACAGGAGAAAACTCTCTCAGACGGTGTCCAGGAGGCCTGTACACACCCAGGTAGGAGTTTAAAAGGGCAGACTCCCCCACCACCAGGCTACAGGGTCTTGTCCTGAACGCTAGACTAGCAGAGCAAGTGTAATATGTTTACTAGTGATCACGTGCAGTCAGTGAATGGTTAATATGCTTTTACGTCTGTTTTGGTGAGCCCAGAGGGGAGATATGCCATTTTAAAAGTAGCTCTACATTTACGGTAGCTAGCTAACGTTAAGACTACAGAGAAAGTGTGATATTTTTACGTCCGTTTCGGAGCGTGTACAAAAAGCCGTCTATCAGCAGGGATTGTAGAGTGCGTGTCCAAGAATAGCGCGGACATGCTTCACACCGCGAGCGGGCATGTGCGCCACACGACAGAAAAGGGAGAAAGAAAAAAAGAGTCTGCCGCTGTCCGGAGCGACAGAGGGAAAATATTTCAGTTGGAACCGAAATTTGCGTTCTAATCCGGTCCGAATACTACCGTTTGCGTAGGAACCGGTACCGTAGTGGAACCGGGTTTCGGTACCCAACCCTACTACTAACAACCAAATTAAAATTGATTTCTTGTTTCCCGTGTGTGTGTTTTGGGGTTTCTCAGGAGCAGCGCTCTGTGTTTGACATCCACGACTACGGCGACAGGATCGTCGGAGAGCTGGGTGCCGTTGGCCAGCGCAGATCTTTCGCCTCCATCGTCGAGGGTCTCGACAACTTCGAAGCCTGCAAATACATGCTCGCTTCACTGCAGCTGGTAAATATATACACACATATATATATATATATATATATATATATACGCACACACACACTCAGACAGATAGGAGACTCTGTCTCCATGTTTGTGTGTCTGAGTGTCTGATGTGAACAACAATCTGTGAACCTGGTCCAGTATTAAACCAGAACCGGGCTGTAATGTAACCCTACAGGACTAATGTTCAGCATCATCTGTTGAAATAAACCCTGAATTCACCCATTTACATGTGGAGATATACTGGCTCTAAACACGCTAAAAGTCCTGATTATTTACATGGAGTCTGGTGGAGATATGCTGGCTCTATACACGCTAAAAGTCCTGATTATTTACATGGAGTCTGGTGGAGATATGCTGGCTCTATACACGCTAAAAGTCCTGATTATTTACATGGAGTCTGGTGGAGATATGCTGGCTCTATACACGCTAAAAGTCCTGATTATTTACATGGAGTCTGTTTGAGATATGCTGGCTCTATACACGCTAAAAGTCCTGATTATTTACATGGAGTCTGGTGGAGATATGCTGGCTCTATACACGCTAAAAGTCCTGATTATTTACATGGAGTCTGGTGGAGATATGCTGGCTCTATACACGCTAAAAGTCCTGATTATTTACATGGAGTCTGGTGTGTGTTTTTTTTGTTTTTTTTAACCTAGAATGGCTCTAATACAGTCTTAAACTGAGCTGAGGCAGACCAGAGACACTTGTACAGTATGTATGATGAGATAAAGACAGCTGTGTTTTGTGTGTTTCTGGCGTCTCTCAGGCCAACGACTACACGGTGGAGGTGGACAGCGTGGCCGGGCTGGAGGACAGCGTGGACTCGATGGGACTGACGCTGCTCAGCACTCACAGAGCCACCGACAGATTCAACGATCTCAACACCTGAACCTGAATATTTTGTGAGTTTGTCACACTGAGAGTCGCACAAATGTGCCACAACATCCTGCTCCGGTGTCGGGTAACAGCCAAGACATCTGAGGGGACGTTACTACCCCCTCCGTCTTTTTAAAAAGGACATTTCTGACTGTCTCTACTTTCATCTGAACTCCTGATTCAGCCAATAACTGAGTCATTATCGGTCGGTCTGTCTGTCTCTGTCCGTCTGTCTCTGTCTCTGTCCGTCTGTCTCTGTCTGTCTGTCTCTGTCTGTGTGAAGATAAAATTAGGAATTATGCTGTTAAGTATTTTGTCTTACAATAGTATTTAACAAAACTCTTCATGTTAAATTTGTACGCTCATAAAAAACCCGAAAAAATTGAATATATGGAAAAAAATAAATGATAAATTAAAGGTTTGTATTTTGTCTGAATGATCTGTCAACCCTCACGTACACGCTAACCATCGTCTTTTCCTAAACCAAACCAAGTATGTTGGTATACAGAGGCAAAGTCCCGCCCCTTCCTGTGTAAGTCCCGCCCCTTCCTGTGTCCCCCACAGACTATATATGAGTGACAGACATCAGGTGTGTAATTCATGGCTCAAATCAGAACATTATTAGTCTCTCCTCGTTCTCTACCGGGCACATTTATGCAGGCCCGGCCCTAGACTTTTGGGGCCCCTAAGCAGGATTTGGTTTGGGGGGACTCTCCAAATTTTAACATGTTGCCACTACACTTGGCACTAATCCAACTTGTGTATTGTAAATAGTTTAAGCACTCATAATGTACAAATAAGCATTTAAAGACTAATGTGAGCAACACTATCTTTAAATAGACCGGCTCTGTTATGAGCTCTATTTTGGGGCATTTCAAGCGCTCTTGGGGGCCCTCTGGTAGCCACGGGGCCCCTAAGCAGACGCTTAGTTCGCTTATGGGTCGGGCCAGCTCTGCATTTATACTGGACAGAGGAAGGGGCGGGACTTCCCCTTTCTATAATCCTAATATTAAAGCCATGTCGACAAATCAGACGCCAAATATGTAATTTAAGAAAACCAAAAGTTGCGAGAAATGTGGTTTCATATAACAAACTTTATTTTCTGCACAATCTGAAGAAGGTCTGAGAGAAAGCTCACAGTTTAAATAACGTCAACAGTTTACAGTCTGACTGTCCGTGGCCACGCCGCTGTTCTACAGCCAATGGGAAGCGTGGAAATGACGCTGCCTGTAACTCACATGTTCCACCGGGCGCCCCGCAACCAATCACAGCCATTCAAGGGGGGACATCAAACTGCAGTTTTTGCAATTTCCCGCAATTTCATCGCATAAACTTGCATAAATATCCCTGCATATACCATCGCATTTTTTTTAAGGATTTCTGCCCCGCAACAATCACAAAAAAACTCAAAGCATTTTTCTGGAAGGACTGGTCAGTGCCTGAGGCCCGTGGATCGTAGTAGAGTTGGGTATCTATTGGATTTTTACGATTCCGATGCTGAACAGGTACTTTTAAAACAATTCCGATTCCTAAACCGATTCTTGAAAAACTGAAAAATGTATAGTTTTACGTGCGTTTTGGTGAGCCCAGAGGGGAAAATATGGCATTTTTAAAAGTAGCCTACATTTACGGTAGCTAGCTAATGGTAGACTACAGAGAGAGGGTGATATTTTTACGTCCGTTTCAGAGCGACAGAGGGAAAATATTTCAGTCGTCACATTCAGTGGAACCAAAATGAGGAACCAAAATTTGCGTTCTAATCCGGTCCGATTCCTTCCCTTTTTCGTCTATCAGCCAAAAGGTTATTGAATGTTAGAAGTTTAAACCAGCCACTCTAAGATTTGCCGTGGTTTTTTTGGCTGCTAAGTGAAGCAAATCTACCAGCCACTTGCATATTTTACCAGCATTTGGCTGGTAAATGGTGTTCATTTTTAACCCTGTACCCAACCCTAATCGTGAGGCCTCTGGTGATTCCCACCCCTAGCGGCGGAGGCCCGTGGATCTCCGTGGTTACTGCGTCCCGAGCGTGACGTAGGTCTGGATGTGCTTCCTGACGCTCTCGGTGATCTGGTCCTGGCTCTTCATGCGGTTGTAGTAGTCCAGGAAGAGCCCGTCGGGGCTGACCAGGTAGATCAGCACCGTGTGGTCCACGATGTAGTCCCCGTCCTCGTCCCTGGGCCCCGCGCTGGCGTACACGCGGTAGTCCCGCCCCGCGGCTTTCACCTCCTCGGCCGTGCCCGTCAGCGCCAGCAGGCGCGGGTGGAAGTCGGCCACGTAGCGCGCCAGCGCGGCCACGTCGTCCCGCTCCGGGTCCACGGTGACGAAGACGGGCTGCACCGGCGCCAGAGAGGCGTCAGCGTCCAGCGCCGACACCACGGAGCTCAGCTTCTCCAGCTCCTCGGGACAGATGTCGGGACAGTGGGTGAAGCCGAAGTACAGCAGCACCTGGGGGGACAAAATCAGGTCTTTAATCAACAGTGTTCATACGTTTTGAAAAAACCTGGAAAAGTTATGGAATTTGAAAAATGCAAATTCCAGGCCTGGGAAAGGTTTTGGAAACATAAAAAGACCCAGAAAGTTTCGGAAAAGCCACATAAACACAGCATAATAATGTGATTAATAAATGTATTTTCTCATCGTCTTAGCCTCAGCGTTGTATTCGGGGAGCGATATTAAGAATCCATCTATGAACCACATACATGGGGGGGAGGGGGGGGGGACAAAATCAGGTTTTTAATAAAGTTTTAAACCTTTATTTATCCAGGTAAACTGTTTGAGAACAACTTCTCATTTACAAACATGACCTGGCCAAGAGGCTACAGAAATAAATGGTAACCTACTCCACAACGATACACATACATGTCATACACATAACACACAGAACAAGCAATTAAAGAATAGACAGCAAAGAAAAAAAAGAAAAATAAAATGCTTAAGTATATGTGTATAAATATGATTCATGTTTATCAACAGGAACAGGAATCGACTGTATTGTTTTGTAGGTTAAGCTTAAAGGTGGAAATTTAAACTCTTCAGACTCTATTAGGGCTGTGCTCGATTTGAAGAAATTCTTAGTCGACTAACATTCAATCGTACCGACTAATTGATTAGTTGATTTAATCGACAGATCTGTAAATCAGAGTTTCTCCACTAAGAGTCGTGCTAAAAAGCACCACTTTAATTCTTGTGTTTACCAGAGATGTGCTCGTACGTTTCTTGGAAATAAGTCATTCAGCATGAAAACAGCATCAGACATGACTAATGGACTAAAGAGATCTGTAGGGCTGTCCTCGACTAAAGAAATTCTTAGTCGACTAACACTTAGATCATAAATATCATAAAAGATCCATACTTGGCGTCTGTGTATCGTTACAGTATTGCCACGAAAAATATCACGATACTATGCTGTATCGATTTTTTCCCCCACCCCTACCTCTAATGGAAAGTTTCCGGTAATATACCGGGAAACTGTCCTTCCCTTTGCACCCCTACTGAGAAGACGAGCGTCAGCGACCCACCCAGCTGCCCAGGAAGTCGGCCTTGGTGCGGCGCCGCCCGTGGTGGTCCAGCAGGCTGAAGGCTCCCTGACCGAGCGCCACCTTCTGCAGCTGCTCCACGCGCTGCTGCCGCAGCTTCTGCTGCTTCTCGGCGTAGACGTAGCGCCACGCGGCGAGCAGCCCGCCTCCCACCAGCAGCGTGACCGCCAGGCGCGTCCGCAGCTTCAGTCTGGCCGAGGAAGCCGATTGGTTCCCGCCCCGAGAGAGGGAACGCCGCTGGGCCAGCTGAGGAGGTCTGGGGGGCGCCGAGACCAGAGGAAAAGCTCTCAGGAGTCTCCCTGCTCCACGAAGATCTCCCACAATGCACCTGAGCAACAACATCTCTAACGCCACGCGTCCTCCTGCAACACAAACACATTTATTTACAGTAAAATCACTGTTAGACACAGACCCACATATACAAAGACACACACACAGACACAAAGACACACACACACACAGACCCACACACACACACACAGACACAAAGACACACACACACACACACAGACACAAAGACACACACACACACAGACACACACACACACACACAGACACAAAGACACACACACACACAGACACACACACACACAAAAAAATAAGGAAAAGAAAAAGGTCTCTTACGTTTTGGCAAAATATGTCAACAACAACAAACTAAAATCAAAATGGTTTTCGTCACTTTTTTAAAGACCAAGGGGGTAAGCTTTGCTTCAGAACGTGAACCTTCGATGGCGCCATTTTGTTGCTACGAAGAGATCACCTCTTGTTAGCATTCCGCTGACCACCATTTTGTTTTAACGTCACTTGACAGAGAATAACTTTACATCTGAAGCGTTTAAAGACTCTATTTGTCCGTTGTTTAGTTCTAAAGAAACACGACAATGTATAAAAGGCTCCATTACCTTATAGCTCACGTTATGGCTCCGTAGCAGACGCTTTTATAAAAATAGGCTAACGATTGGGTCATAACCACGAGACTTACTGTCACACAGTAGAGGAATTACCGTATAGTACAGGAGAAGCTCTCAGGCAGTTTGGACTTCCATTAGCTGTTTAGGTTTAATTACGAATGTTAGCTAGCATGTTAGTGATCAGTAATTACTAATGTTAACTAGCATGTTAGTGATCAATAATTACTAATGTTAACTAGCATGTTAGTGATCAGTAATTACTAATGTTAACTAGCATGTTAGTGATCAGTAATTACTAATGTTAACTAGCATGTTAGTGATCAATAATTACCCTGTGTCTATGTTATCTCCTTACATATACCTACACTCTCCGTCTCTGTAAGATTGGGAATGATTGAGATTTCTCTCGGCACAGCTACCAGAAGACTTACAACTTTCAGACACGTTGCTAAAGTCACATTTACGTTGTCTCTGTCAGTTGGAGGCTGCGCAGTAAGGGAAGAGATCACCGGAAAAGTGCTTCTAATATCCTTCACTGGTCTCCGTCCAGAGCAACGGGGTCTATTGGTCTATTATATATATGTCAATGTTAAAAACTTGTTTGTCTCTGTGCCTTTAAATCACACAAGACTGATTTAATTAAATAAATATAAATAAGATATTAAAATAGGTATAAATATCAAAAGTATATCTCTACCCCGCTGTTAAAAAGTAACTAAGTAACTTTAACTTAGTACATTTTAAATTAACTACTTTTAACTTTTAATTAGTAGATTTTTATGCCGATAATTTTACTTGTACTTAAGTAAATCTTCAAAGTAATAGTACTTTATATTTTATTGTTACTTGAAGTACTTTAAGTATTATATAGTTTGTACTCTGCTGCTACCAGTAGGAGGCAGTAATGCACCGTATGGGATGCAAACTGCCATAAAACCCTGAAGAAGAAGACATGTATTGTAATGAAATTCCCCTCCACCTGATGGGAATAAGCCGTGTTTATGTTGCCTAAAACCCGCGTGACATCGACATGAACCCCGCCGAACTGTTGCTGAGAAGTTCCTCTGCTCTCCGGTACGTTTATATCATATTTATTACCACGATAAGTTACTTTTATTAACGCTTCATGTCAGAAATGACCGTTTCACTTGGCGAGGGTTGTGGCTTGAAGGGATACAGCTACGGCCGGAAGTTACGCTAATAAATTTCGCAAAAATCTAGGCTAATATAATAATATATTTTAATACTTTCACCCAGGAAACGCGTGTTCTTTCGTCTGGGAGTGTTTTAACCCACATTACGATATTTTCCTTGAACTTAAATAGTCCTTTTGGTGCCCAAACTTAACTGTAGTCACCGTAGCTGTATCCCTTCTAACCTCAACCCGAGATACGTAGAATCTACTCTCGTCTTTTATAATATAATATGATAATGCTAACGTTAGCAGTTCTGTCCGTTAACGGTCGGTACCGTATATAAGTTCACAGTAAACAGTCGGTTCCGGTTTAAATGAGAACATTAGCTTATAGCTAACAGATGAATAAAGGTTAGCTAACCCATAGCATATGATATAGCTATATCTATGATCTCAACGCGTTGCTCTGAAGCTAACGTTACATGACGTACATACGTTAGCATACCAAGCTAACCTAGCATATAGCTGTTAGATTAAATTTTTATTTTGGAAAAGGAAAATCTAACCTTTAGTCCCCCAAATAGTCGCTGTGCTCTCAACATGGATCACACATGTAACTGTGCCGGCTATTGTCAACTGTCAATAAAGTTTGTTTAATAAAAAAAACAAATACGTTTTCAAATGTACATTCATTTGTCAAATATATTACAATTTTCTAAATGTAGGCACCTTAGACTGTTTTAAAAAATATAATTTTTAAAATAATTCATACAGTGTTTGGAAATAATAAAAAAATTCTAAATTAAATTTAAATGTGTACAAATAAATTCAAAATGTTACAAATAATTAAAAAAGATTACATAAAAAGGGAATAATACTGAAAATAAAGCGTGTTTTTATTTATTTCTTTGTTCATTGGATACCCAGCTAAAATAAGAAGAGTTAGTAATAATGTGCATTTAGGTTCTATGGTTCAATCTTCGGGTCCGATCGGAAAGATTCGTGCTTTTCCGGAAGCAGCTGTAAGGCGGGAACGCTCCACCAGATGGCGCCACAAACACGAGACTTTACTGAAGAAACTGCAATGTAATTATTACAAATTATTTTTTAAATATTTATAATAATGTATAATGTCTTATGTAAAAAATAGTGAATGCAATATTTTAAATATATATAAATTAATATATTAAAATAAATTAAAATATATGTATTTGTGTCTATGTATCAGTCATTAATATATAAAAAAATATATTTCAATATAATATATACATTTTAATTACAAATTTAGAAAAAAATGAATGAAAGTAATTAAAATAAATTCAATGTTATAATTAAAATCAATAAATAAATTATTAGAAATATACAATTTATTAAATATCAATTAGAAACTAATCAAAATGTGATTAAAAATGAATTAAAATAAAACCGTACAAATTAAAAACAATTAACAATCGATTAAAAATATCAAAAAAGTATGTAATAATTAAAAATACATGTAAATGATTAAAATTATTAAGATCAGTTTACAGAACATCACAGCCTCTTTTACAGAGTTTTGGCCCAAATGAGTATTTCTGCTAAAAATGGAAATGCAGCAAACTCCCATCATCATCACCTCTCTCACTTCTGATGGGTTGCTAGGCAACACAAACCCAGGCCGGGTACCGCGAGTGTCCCGAGAGGAAAACGGGGAAATAAACTGCGGAGGTTATGTGGTCGGCAGCCTGTACTGTCTCTTTAAGAGGGACTGATCTCAGATGATGTTAAAGGTGTGTGTGTGTGTGTGTGTGTGTGTGTGTGTGTCTGTGTGTGTGTGTGTGTGTGTGCCTGTTTGTGCGTGTGTATGTGTGTGTCGTCTGTGTGTGTGTGTCAGACCGTGTGTGTGTGTGTGTGTGTGTGTGTGTGTGTCAGAGCGTCTGCCTGTGTGTGTGTATCCCTGTGTGTGTGTGTGTGTGTATGTGTGTGTGTGCCTGTGTTTGCGTGTGTCTCTGTGTGTGTGTGTGTGTGTGTGTGTCTGTGTGCCTGTGTGTATGTGCCTGTGTGTGCGTGTGCGTGCATGCGTGTGTCTCTGTGCCTGTGTGTGCGTGTGCGTGCATGCGTGTGTCTGTGTGCCTGTGTGTGTGCGTGCATGCGTGTGTCTGTGCGCGCGTGTGTGCATGCGTGTGCCTGTGTCTGTGTGCGTGTCTGTGCGCGTGTGTGCCTGTGTCTGTGCGCGTGTGTGTGCGCGCGTGCGTGCATGCGTGTGTGTGCGCGTGTGTGCATGCGTGTGTGTGTGTGTAACGTGACGTGTCTCTGCATCACAGCAGCTGAGGAGAGATATCAGCGAGCAGCGAACGCAGAGCGAGCGGCTCCATCTCCATCTCTGCACCAGGTAATCCACTTTCTTCCCTGTTTGTATCTGCGGAGCGACCGCCGCATTAAAACACAGAAAGCATTTCATACCAGAGAACAAACACACAGGAAGGTCATAGAGAGGGACGAGAGACGCTAGGGTAGCCTGTCGCATCTTAAAGGGACAGTTCACCGTGATAACAGGGCTGCATCTCATGATTATTGTCATCATCGTATAATCTGCTGGGGATTTTTTTGGATGAATTGATTAATCGTAAAATGTCCAAGGTTATGTCTTTATTTTTCCACCCTGGACTCTCTGTCTCCATGTGTGTGTGTCTGAGTGTCTGATGAGAACAACAATCTGTGAAACTGGTCCAGTATTAAACCAGAACCAAGCTGTAATGTAACCCTACAGGACTAATGTTCAGCAGCAGTTAGAGTCCACTAAAAGTTCTAGACTCAGATTATTATTCTAAGAGTCTGACAACATTATGGGATGGATCCCTACAGAGATAGACCTTTTAGTTAAAGAGTAAGATCCTTTTAGTTTAACATGAAACAGACCCGAAATCCCAGCACCAAACTCCACCAGACTCCATGTAAATAATCAGGACTTTTAGCGTGTATAGAGCCAGCATATCTCCACCAGACTCCATGTAAATAATCAGGACTTTTAGCGTGTATAGAGCCAGCATATCTCCACCAGACTCCATGTAAATAATCAGGAAAAACACACTTCATTCAAAGTGGACAGAGACTAAATACAACTATCAAAAGCCGTCTTGGTTCATCTTTCCACTGTTCCAACAATCACCACTCTGGTTTGGTTGAAATAAACCCTTAATTCACCCATTTACATGTGGAGATATGCTGGCTCTATACACACTAAAAGTCCTGATTATTTACATGGAGTCTGGTGGAGATATGCTGGCTCTATACACTCTAAAAGTCCTGATTATTTACATGGAGTCTGGTGGAGATATGCTGGCTCTATACACACTAAAAGTCCTGATTATTTACATGGAGTCTGGTGGAAATATGCTGGCCCTATACACGCTAAAAGTCCTGATTATTTACATGGAGTCTGGTGGAGATATGCTGGCTCTATACACGCTAAAAGTCCTGATTATTTACATGGAGTCTGGTGGAGATATGCTGGCTCTATACACACTAAAAGTCCTGATTATTTACATGGAGTCTGGTGGAGATATGCTGGCTCTATACATGCTAAAAGTCCTGATTATTTACATTGAGTCTGGTGGAGTTTGGTGATGGTGATTTTGGGGCTGTTTCATGTTAAACTAAAAGGATCTTACTCTTTAACTAATGTTTTAACATGGCTGCTACGTGCATCAACAGCAGTGAAAGCTGTAGTAACACAATTATTAACACATCTGTCTTATTTGTGTCGTACACACAGTCTTGTCCAACTTCTATCAGTTTGTGCACAAAATACATGTGTTTAGGCTGCAAGGGGGACACGCAAAATAACACAGCGACTCAACCTTTGTAGAAACTCCCCCCTGTGTCCCGCTGCGGGGGCCAGTCATGTGACAGTAGGGTTGGGTATCTTTTGGATTTTTACGATTCCGATGCCGAACCAATTCTTAAAAAACTGAAAAATGACATCAAGAAAGGCTCTTTTATAGATGTGGTATCGGTAATATGCCTTTATGTACGTTTGGGTGAGCCCAGAGGGAAGATATGGCATTTTAAAAGTAGCATACATTGACGGTAGCTAGCTAACAGGAGACTACACAGCGAGTAGCTAGCTAACGGTAGCCCACAGAGAGAGTAGGTAGCTAACGGTAGCCCACAGAGAGAGTAGCTAGCTAACGGTAGTCTACAGTTACGGTAGTTAGCTAACGGTAGACTACAGAGAGAGTAGCTAGCTCACGATAGACTACAGAGAGAGTAGCTAACGGTAGACTACAGAGAGAGTGTCTAGCTAACGGTAGACTACAGTTACGGTAGCTAGCTAACGGTAGACTACAGAGAGAGTGGCTAGCTAATGGTAGTCTACAGTTACGGTAGCTAGCTAACGGTAGACTACAGAGAGAGTAGCTAGCTCACGGTAGACTACAGAGAGAGTGGCTAGCTAACGGTAGACTACAGAGAGAGTGGCTAGCTAACGGTAGTCTACAGTTACGGTAGCTAGCTAACGGTAGACTACAGAGAGAGTAGCTAGCTAACAGTAGACTACAGAGAGAGTAGCTAGCTAACGGTAGACTACAGAGAGAGTGGCTAGCTAACGGTAGTCTACAGTTATGGTAGCTAGCTAACGGTAGACTACAGAGAGAGTAGCAAGCCAACGGTAGACTACAGAGAGAGGAGCTAGCTAATGGTAGACTACAGAGAGAGTAGCTAGCTAACGGTAGACTACAGAGAGAGTGTCTAGCTAACGGTAGACTACAGAGAGAGTATCTAGCTAGATAGTATCTAGCTAACGATAGACTACAGAGAGAGGAGCTAGCTAACGGTAGACTACAGAGAGAGTATCTAGCTAGATAGTATCTAGCTAACGGTAGACTACAGAGAGAGGAGCTAGCTAACGGTAGACTACAGAGAGAGGAGCTAGCTAACGGTAGACTACAGAGAGAGAAGCTAGCTAACGGTAGACTACAGAGAGAGTATCTAGCTAACGGTAGACTACAGAGAGAGGAGCTAGCTAACGGTAGACTACAGAGAGAGGAGCTAGCTAACGGTAGACTACAGAGAAAGGAGCTAGCTAACGGTAGACTACAGAGAGAGTGTCTAGCTAACGGTAGACTACAGAGAAAGGAGCTAGCTAACGGTAGACTACAGAGAGTGTGTCTAGCTAACGGTAGACTACAGAGAGAGGAGCTAGCTAACGGTAGACTACAGAGAAAGGAGCTAGCTAACGGTAGACTACAGAGAGAGGAGCTAGCTGACGGTAGACTACAGAGAAAGGAGCTAGCTAACGGTAGACTACAGAGAGAGGAGCTAGCTAACGGTAGACTACAGAGAGTGTGTCTAGCTAACGGTAGACTACAGAGAGAGTATCTAGCTAACGGTAGACTACAGAGAGAGTATCTAGCTAGATAGTATCTAGCTAACGGTAGACTACAGAGAGAGTATCTAGCTAACGGTAGACTACAGAGAGAGTATCTAGCTAGATAGTATCTAGCTAACGGTAGACTACAGAGAGAGGAGCTAGCTAACGGTAGACTACAGAGAGAGGAGCTAGCTGACGGTAGACTACAGAGAGAGGGGGATATTTTTACGTCAGATTCGGAGGAAATATTTCAGTCGACACAAGTGTTGTCACTGCCCGATCTGAGTCGCGCATACTCAGAGTTAAACGGTTTACGGCATAACGTGTCTTACTGAAATTTGTGAAATCCATAAAATAATAAACTTTTCTCTTTACATACAATAACAGAAGATGGTTATCATTTCAACAATCTATGATTTTTTAGATTGCTAACGTTAGCTCAAAAAGCCGTTAGCATCTTGTCGGCTACTTGCATGCGCGACTCACATCGGGCAGTGACACTGGAACCGAAATTTTGCGTTCTAATCCGGTACCCAACCCTAGGTAACAGAGATCAGACTTGTGGGGGTGTTTTAAGGATCCACTGGGAAATAAATACAAAAATAAAATAAATTCCCTACCAACCCATGACCTCAGCTGACAACCAACCGGAACCAAACTAAATTTAAAATAAAATAATAAAACAAATGTTATGCCTTAGATATTTTCCTAATATCGTGCAGCTCCAGATCTATTAACCATCTGAGAGTAAACGGTAGTGGAATATGAAGTCTTCTTGTGCTGTGTTGGGGGTTTAATAACATAACTGGACTTGTTAAATGGAAACCCTTCCTCCTCAGGTGTTACGTCATTCCCAGCTCTGACTTCTAAGGTAAAAGATACGCGTCTCCATAGCAACAGAAGCTGAGGCTCGTGGGTTATTTAGGTATTCTGAGAGTGATGGTGAGAATATAAATCTGTGTCCTGAAACCTGTACGATCCAGTCTGGGTCTCTCTGACAGCTCCTCCTCTCCCCCTCCTTTCCTCCATCCTTTCCTCTCTCCTCTCCTCTTCCTCCCTCCTTTCCTCTCTCCTCTCCTCTTCCTCCCTCCTCTCCTCTCCTCTCCTCTCCTCTCCTCTCCTCTCCTCTCCCCTCTCCTCTCCTCTCCTCTCCCTCCCTCCTTTCCTCTCTCCTCTCCTCTTCCTCCCTCCTCTCCTCTCCTCTCTCCTCTCCTCTCCTCTCCTCTCCTCTCCTCTCCTCTCCTCTCCTCTCCTCTCCCTCTCCCTCCCTCCTTTCCTCTCTCCTCTCCTCTTCCTCCCTCCTTTCCTCTCTCCTATCCTCTCCTCTTCCTCCCTCCTTTCCTCTCTCCTCTCCTCTTCCTCCGTCCTTTCCTCTCTCCTCTCTTCTTCCTCCCTCCTCTCCTCTCCTCTCCTCTCCTCATCCTCCCTCCTCTCCTCTTCTCTCCTCTCCTCTCCTCTCCTCTCCTCTCCTCTTCCTCCCTCCTTTCCTCTCTCCTCTCCTCTCCTGTCTCCTGTCCCCCTCTCTTCCTCCCTCCTCTCCTCTCCCTCCTTTCCTCTCTCCTCTCCTTTCTCTCCCCCCTTCCTCCATCAGTTGTCTCTGAGTTGAAGATGAAGGGGCTGCAGTGGCTAAAACTCCCCGGAGCGTGAGGACTCTTCCTGGGCTCCTTCAGCCTCTGATCATCTGTCTGCAGCGCCTGTCTGTCTGTCTGTCTGTCTGCCTATCTTTCTGTCTGCCTGTCTGTCTGTCTGCCTGTCTGTCTGTCTGCCTGCCTGTCTGTCTGTCTGTCTGTCAGCTGGAAACATGGACGGCCTGCGGCTGCCACCCGTCATCGAGGAAGTCCTGGATTCGTCCGGTCAGTGTGTGTTTACAAGCAGAATCATCTGTTCAATGTATGCTCCTGCTTTAAATCCTACAGCGTAGGTGCACTATGCCATAGGATTTAAAGCAGAAGCATAAATTAACTTTAAAATTAAAAAAGCAAAACAGAATGGCCCGTTCAGTAGCTTGGTTAAATGTAAAATCTTAAAGGTCCCATGACCAGCTGCTTTTTGGATGCTTTTATATAGGCCTTAGTGGTCCCCTAATACTGTATCTGAAGTGTCTTTTATATAGACCTTAGTGGTCCTCTAATACTGTATCTGAAGTCTCTTTTATATAGGCCTTAGTGGTCCCCTAATACTGTATCTGAAGTCTCTTTTATATAGACCTTAGTGGTCCCCTAATACTGTATCTGAAGTCTCTTTTATATAGACCTTAGTGGTCCCCTAATACTGTATCTGAAGTCTCTTTTATATAGACCTTAGTGGTCCCCTAATACTGTATCTGAAGTCTCTTTTATATAGACCTTAGTGGTCCCCTAATACTGTATCTGAAGTCTCTTTTATATAGACCTTAGTGGTCCCCTAATACTGTATCTGAAGTCTCTTTTATATAGACCTTAGTGGTCCCCTAATACTGTATCTGAAGTCTCTTTTATATAGACCTTAGTGGTCCCCTAATACTGTATCTGAAGTCTCTTTTATATAGACCTTAGTGGTCCTCTAATACTGTATCTGAGCCACTTTGCTCGTTTGAAAGCCATGATGTCTCTCTCTCTCTCTCTCTCTCATGGGGGGGCCAAATTCTCTGGGCGGGCAAAGCAGAGAAAGGGGAGGTAACCTTTCCCCTTATGACCTCATAAAGAGAAGATTCCTGATTGGTCCATCTGAGCTTTCATTTTCTCAAAGGCAGAGCAGGATACCCAGGGCTCGGTTTACACCTATCACCATTTCTAGCCACTGGGGGACCATAGGCAGGCTGGGGGAACTCATATTAATGTTAAAAAACCTCATAAAGTGACATTTTCATGCCATGGGACCTTTTAAAACTTGGTTTGCTAAAAATATGAATTAAGAACTCTGCAGCTGACGTTGATCTCTCCTCTCTGTCCGAGGAAGACGAGCTGTGCGAGCTGAAGCTGCAGAAGCCGATCACGTTGGCAGAAACTCTGCCGGCCAAAGAGACGGAGTCCCCGGAGAAAGAGGAAGAGAAGAAAGAGAGGGAGGAAGAAGAAGAGAGGGAGGAAGAGGAGTATCTGAGAGCTCAGGTGTTGCAGCTGCTGCTGCAGCTGGACGAGACCAGAGAGGTTTCCCAGAGACACGAAGACAGTTTCCTGGAGATGCAAGGTCAGAAACGTAAACATATTAAAGATAATGTTGTTATTAGAGCACATGATCTCCATCCTCTGTCTCTGATCTCAGGTCTGTTGGAGGACGAGCGGCTGGCGAGCGCTCATCAGGCCGAGAGCTTCACCAGACAGATCCAGAAACTGCAAGGTGACGCACACTTCACACCCGAAAAAACACACACACTTCACACCCGAACACACACACAGACCCACGTGGTTGGATTCTAACAGCCACTGAACTATTTTTAAAGCAAAGATTAAGACCAAAGACTCCCACACATCCAGCTACAAAAAGTCTGAAAAGTCTGAAGTTAGAACAGAAGTACAGAGAGTTGTTTCCATGCAGATGATACACCGTCTTGTCTTAAAGACAGACAGACAGACAGAGAGACAGACAGACATAAGTAGGTCTTTTAACAGTTTCGGAAGAAAACCTCTGCTGTGGTTTTATGCTTCTGTTAGAAACGTCAACGGTAAAACTTCTCCACTTGTTGTATTTGAAAAACCTGAATGTATTTTTAAAACTTGAATTTTTTATTGAATAACCTGACAACATTATGGAAAGGATTTCTAATGAGGTCAACCTTTCTGTTAAAGAGTAAGATCCTTTTTTTTAAACCTAAAAAACATCCGCAAAATTGCGTTTGCTAAACCCACCAGACTCCATGTAAATAAACCGTAATTTTAGCATCGTAAAACACACTTCAATCACACTCGAGAGAAACAAAAAAAAACTTTGAAAAGCCGTTTTGGGTCATCTTTCCACTTTTCCAACCATCACAACTCTAGTTTTGGTTGAAATAAACACATAGTTTACTGATTTACATGTGAAAATATGTTGGCTCTATACACGCTAAAAGTACTGTTTTTTTAACAGTCTGGTGGGTTTAGCGCTAGAGACCTCAGAGCTGCTTCTGGTTAAACAGAAAGGTCTCAAAGAGGTTGTAAAGGTCTATCTCTGTAGGGATCCTTTCCATAATGTTGTCAGACACTTATAGAATAATAATCTGGGTCTAGAACTTTTAGTGGACTCTAACTGTTGCTGAACATTAGTCCTGTAGGGTTACATTACAGCCTGGTTCTGGTTTAATACTGGACCAGTTTCACAGATTGTTGTTAGACACAGAAACATGACTTTGCAGACCACCATCTCACAACTTCAACTTGTACAGAATGCTGCTGCTCGTTTTTTAACAAATACGTCTAGACGTGCACACATCACTCCTGTTCTCTACACCCTATATTGGCTCCCTGTGCGTTTTAGAATCGATTTCAAGATTTTATTGTTTGTTTTTAAGGCCTTAAACGGCCTGGCCCCGGAGTATTTGTCTGATATCTTAACACTGCGTGAGCACAACCGGTCCTTGCGGTCCTCAAATCAGCTGGTTTTAGAAGTCCCAAAGTCAAAGTATAAACGGTGGGGTGATCGGGCTTTTGCAGTTGCTGTTCCCCCGAGACTCTGGAACAAGTTACCCCCGAAATTCGGAGAACTACAGATGTAGCACTTTAGGTCTAGACTTAAAACTTATCTGTTTAGAAAGGCTTTTAATACATAGTAGTGGTGTGACAATTTTCCTCTCCTATTTTCTATGTAACCTTTTCTGATTTATTGTTTCTATATGTCATTCTTTTTTGTATGATATGTTATATGATGTGTGTTTTAGTCTTGGTTTCTGATGTGAAGCACTTTGGATACCTGTTGGTGACTGTAAAGTGCTATATAAATAAATGTTGATTGATTGATTGATTGATTGATTAATTTGCAGTTATTTGGGTAACTTAGTTTGTTGTTGTTTGAATGAATGCAGCGGCGCTGCGGTCGCTGCAGGAGGAGATGGACGGTCTGGAGGAGGAGAAGGAGAGCGAGCTGCAGGAGGTGAACGAGGACCTGCGCGCGGCCCAGGAGGAGGTGCTGCTGCTGCAAGCCGAGGCCGAGGAGGCGGCGGCCGAGCGGGAGAACGACATCGCCTCGCTGCAGGAGGAGCTGTGTCGGCTGCGGGCCGAGCTGCAGCGGCTGCACGCCGCGGCGCCGCAGTACGAGCTGGAGATCAGCGCGCTGAGAGCCGAGCTCGGCGAGAGGAGACACGACACAGACACAGGTCAGTCCGCTGCAGGAATATACAGTACAGGCCAAAAGTTTGGACACACCTTCTCATTCGATGTGTTTCTTTATTTTCATGACTATTTACATTGTAGATTCTCACTGAAGGCATCAAAACTATGAATGAACACATATGGTGTAGTGACTATTTTGTCTTTAGTTTATTCTTTGTCACCTTGGTGTTGACTGGGGGAATCTTTGACGCTTGTTTGGTCCAATACCGATAATCCAAAAATAAAAACTTATCCGAGAGGGTAGGGTTGAAAAATGTAACATATGTTCCTTTATTATAGCAGATCCTTTATCTGGTACTACATGAATTATAAGGCAGACAGAATATTTTAGAGTGCAAAAGAAAGAGGAGCAGTAGATCGTTTGTAACAAGGTCAAAAAGCTGTGTGCTCCCAGTCAGCCACACCTCCCTCGCGTCACCGTCCTATTTCATAGCTTTCGACCTGTGAAGGGGACGCCTTGAGAAGAACAGAACAAACATAATGTAATGAATAATCAAAACAAAATACGTGATCAAGGAATGGCTCCCACATATGGAATTATCTACTTAACAAAAAAGTGTGAAATAACTGAAAACATGTCTTATATTTTAGATTCTTCAAAGTAGCCACCCTTTGCTTTTTTTGATAACTCTGCAAACCCTTGGTGTTCTCTCAATGAGCTTCATGAGGTAGTCACCTGAAATGGTTTTACCTTCACAGGTGTGCTTTGTCAGGGTTCATTAGTGGAATTATTTCCCTTATTAATAAAAAAGCAAAGGGTGGCTACTTTGAAGAATCTAAAATATAAGACATGTTTTCAGTTATTTCACACTTTTTTTCGCTCACGATGATTGTGATTGGTTTAAAGAAATGTCAACAAACCAGAACACGTTGTTCTCCCATCCTGGAGTTCTGTGAGGACTAGACAGACCCTCCTCCACAGAGCTGTACATTTTTTTTTTTTTACAGTAAATGTATCACATACAGTCAGGGTTCCATATTAGCACCATCTACCAGCCAAATGCTGGTAAAATATGCAAGTGGCTGGTAGATTTGCTACACTCACCAGCCAAAAAAACAATGGTACTCTACTAATTGGGTGGCTGGTGAAATTAAAACATTGAATAGCCATTCAGCTGGTGGATGAAAAACTTAATTTTGAACCCTGCATACAGTATTATCAAAGTCCAAACTATGAATTTGTAGGTTGAAGTAAGAACTTCCAAACTATTAAAATTACGTCGCAGAATTTTTATTTAAAAGTCACAAATTGTCCAACATAAAAAACTAAAGTCACTGTTTTCTATGTTATCTCAACCCGGTAGTCATCTTTACACATTTAAATCCGGTTACGTGTGATATATGATGATTATCTGCTATGAAATGTGTGTGTGTGTGTGTGTGTGTTAATCTGAAGTTTGTCTCTCTGACAGATGAACGCAGTGACAACACAGATCTGAAGCAGCAACGAGACACGTGAGTGGTCACAATCTTCACCGGTCTGTTTGTATTTATGTGTCTATGATAACCATAAAATTAGTAATACCGCCAGATGTGCGTCCCCTTCCTCTGTCTCTGTGTCGGGGTTCTAACCTCCGGCTGATTTGTGAGGACTATGGTTAACTGCTCCTCAGATCTCTGCAGGGTAAATCCAGACAGCTAGCTAGACTATCTGTCTTATCTGAGTTTTCTGTTGCACGACTGATGCCGGGAACACACCGCACGCTGGAACGCCGCGATTAGCCGTGAAGCGTAGATTCATACAGTACCAGACGCTTTGTGTGTGTGTGTGTGTGTGTGTGTGTGTGTGTGTGTGTGTGTGTGTGTGTGTGTGTGTGTGTGTATATCGTGGTGTGTGAGGAGTCCAGTGAGGTAAACATTTTGGAGGTAGGCTGCAGCTTTGATTCCAGCATAGAGGAGTCTTTCTACACCAAGGTAGTTAAATACCAACCGCTCCTAAACACCATCTCAGAGCTGGTTATAGGTGCACACTACTAGTCTTCATATCTGGTAGCCTAGGAAACACACACAGGCTGGTAGTAAGAGGGCTGCAACAACTTGGGATGGCCAAAAAGAGGCTAAACGGCTCGCAAAATACTGCAACATATCTGCTATTATTGGCAGCCGCCACATATGGCGGAGGCACTGCTACTTATACCCTTAAGAACTGAGTATTGTGCTACTTATACTCTTAAGAACTGAGTATTGTGCTACTTATACCCTTAAGAACTGAGTATTGTGCTACTTATACTCTTAAGAACTGAGTATTGTGCTACTTATACCCTTAAGAACTGAGTATTGTGCTACTTATACTCTTAAGAACTGAGTATTGTGCTACTTATACTCTTAAGAACTGAGTATTGTGCTACTTATACCCTTAAGAACTGAGTATTGTGCTACTTATACTCTTAAGAACTGAGTATTGTGCTACTTATACTCTTAAGAACTGAGTATTGTGCTACTTATACTCTTAAGAACTGAGTATTGTGCTACTTATACTCTTAAGAACTGAGTTTTGTGCTTGTAAGTGATATTGTGAAAATATGCTGCGTGCCACTGGTCCATGAGTTGTGTCTTGTATTGTACTGCATCTGTAATATTTGTGTCCCTGTACTATTTTTCTTTATGTGGACATAAATAAATGGTTAAAGAATGTGTGTGTCTGCGTGTGTGTGTGTGTGTGTGTGTGTGTGTGTGCTGCTGTAGACCAGCTGAGACGTGAAGAAAGCCAAAATCACCATAAACCTATTAGGTGTTTTATTTTGAAATGTCTTTTATTTTGTAAAGTATCCAGCTGCTCTGTGGCCTTCCTGCCTGGCTCGATACACTCGCTCGCAGCTCGCGGAAGAAATACAAGAGACGCCTAAACAACCTTCCTCCTCCACAGCGCCGTGGAGGAAGGTCTGGCGATGCGAGACTAACCATAAACAGACACCTCTCTTTGACAGGTGTGATGACGTGTACCTGGCGGTCACAGACACCGAGCGCGAGCAGATGAAGGCGGACTCTTACATCACTCTGTCTCGGTCCGGAGACGGGGAGCACCCGGGCCGACCTGCGGAGGACCCGGGCCGACCCTCAGAGGACCCAGACTCCACGTCAGAGGTCAGCGTCCTGAAGGTCCAACTGAGACGAGCCGAGGAGATGGCTCACAAAGTCCAGACTGAGGTAACAGAAGTTATTCCATCTGCTGTGATGTGTGGTCTGACAAAACTGTTCAATGTGATCATGTGTGTGATCATGTGTCCTCAAATAAAACTAGGGATGCACTGAGTCCAGATTTTTGGGGTTTGGCCAAATACTGAATCCACTGGTTAAGATTAGGGCTGTGCAATTAATCGAAATTTAATCGTGATTATGATTTCGGCTCCCAATGATTACAAAAACAAGAATAATCGGGGAAAAAAAACAATTATTTAGCTCATTATGTTTTGCAAGTAAACTCTTATTTTCTCTCGTGTTCTGAATGAAAAAGGCTATTGATCTTCACCAAAACAAAAGAAAGCAGAAGATACCTCCGCCATGATCTGTGATTGGTCAATATATTGGCCTATGATTTATATAAAAAGATTGCAACATGAAATTTGATAAGCAAATCAGCAATGTTGTTAGAATGAGTTTTGTCCAGTTTCGTCTCCTGGCTAAAGTTAAGCCCTTCCTTAACAGGCATGATCTAGAAAAGGCGATTCATGCCTTTATTAGTTCAAGGTTGGATTACTGTAATGCTCTTTATGTTGGTCTGAATCAGACCACCATCTCACGACTTCAACTTGTACAGAATGCCGCTGCTCGCTTTTTAACAAATACGTCTAGACGCGCACACATCATTCCTGTTCTCTATACCCTACATTGGCTCCCTGTGCGTTTTAGAATCGATTTTAAGATTTTATTGTTTGTTTTTAAGGCCTTAAACGGCCTTGCCCCGGAGTATTTGTCTGATATCTTAACACTGCGTGAGCACAACCGGTCCTTGCGGTCCTCAAATCAGCTGGTTTTAGAAGTCCCACGGTCAAAATATAAACGGTGGGGGTGATCGGGCTTTTTGCAGTTGCTGCCCCGAGACTCTGGAACAAGTTACCCCCGAAATTCGGACGACTACAGATGTAGCACTTTTTAGGTCTAGACTTAAAACTTATCTGTTTAGAAAGGCTTTTAATACATAGTAGTGGTGTGACAATGTCTCTCTCCTATTTTCTATGTAACTTTTTCTGATTTTATTGTTTCTATATGTCATTCTTTTTTGTATGATATGTTATATGATGTGTGTTTTAGTCTTGGTTTCTGATGTGAAGCACTTTGGATACCTGTTGGTGACTGTAAAGTGCTATATAAATAAATGTTGATTAATTGATTGATAAGTTTAGCTCTAATTTAGCCCCTCCCAGGGGCTCAGCCCAAATCTAGGGCGGGTCCGCGGGCATGCTCCACTTAAAGCAGCTTATATGCATGATGCATGCCTTAAAAAGCAGTTTATCATTTGGGAAAACATGATAGTTGTAGAGCAGACATCCTTTTTTTTTATCTAGTTCTCAAACGGTCTTCATCAACTAATGTTTAGGATGTTTTCCCTCCGGCCACCTAAAGAGAGGCAGAACATTTCAGATCTATGTAGGTAGTTGGCATAAACTGTAGCGCTGGGTACCGAATTCAATACTTTTTAGACACCGACCGAATTGCCTCGTCATTTAATAACCAATTTCAATACCTAAGGAGTAAATCTGATCAGCGTCAGTGAGCCAATAAGCATGCAGCATGCTTCTACCAAGATCTAATAATGTTTGTGATTAGCTGTTTTAACGAGAAACACTTAAGTTACGCACAGAGACGAGGCTCACGTAGAAGGAGCTGAAAAATATATATAAAGATTTGTGCCATAATGTTATTTCTTTTTGTTTTATAAAATTGTTATTGAAAAAAAGTATTGTTTAGGAAACCGTATCGAAGTCACGGTTATGGTACGATACCCAGCCCTAGTAAACGGTGAGTTTGAATGGCAGTAATAGAACGGTTTCTCCATTTATTTGCCAGTCCAAAATGACACAAAGTTATTTTAAAACCCTTTTGGGAAACCTGTCTGTCTTTTTGTCAGTGTGACGGGTTGAAGTGCGAGCTGGGCGACCTGCAGCAGCTGTACGACAGCAGCCAGCGGGAGCGAGCGGCCCTCCAACAGGAGCTGCAGCGCTGCAAGGCCGAGCTGCAAAAAATGCAGGGCAGTAAGTCGCAGGTGAGAGGCCAACGGTCGACGGCTCAGGTATAAGGGGGGGGTGTTCCAGTCACCTGTATGTCGTCTGTGATCTTAAGGTGCAGTAGGTAAGACTTATAAAACTACCTTTCTGTCATATCTGCTGAAACTGACCATATGTTCCAGTAGAACTACATGAAGCAGGTAATTTAAAATAAATCCAGCTCCTCTGGCTCCACCTACAGCCTGAAGTGGGATTCGCAAAAATCCACCGCTCCCTGTTCAGATGCACCAATCAGGGCCGGGAGCTTCAGTAGTTTAAGCTGAGTATTTCAGCAGTTTAGTCAGTACTTTAAGCTGAATATTCCAGCAGTTTAGTCAGTACTTTTAGCTGAATATTTCAGCAGTTTAGTCAGTACTTTAAGCTGAATATTTCAGCAGTTTAGTCAGTACTTTAAGCTGAATATTCCAGCAGTTTAGTCAGTACTTTTAGCTGAATATTTCAGCAGTTTAGTCAGTACTTTAAGCTGAATATTCCAGCAGTTTAGTCAGTACTTTTAGCTGAATATTTCAGCAGTTTAGTCAGTACTTTAAGCTGAATATTTCAGCAGTTTAGTCAGTACTTTAAGCTGAATATTCCAGCAGTTAAGTCAGTACTTTTAGCTGAATATTTCAGCAGTTTAGTCAGTACTTTTAGCTGAATATTTCAGCAGTTTAGTCAGTACTTTAAGCTGAATATTTCAGCAGTTTAGTCAGTACTTTAAGCTGAATATTTCAGCAGTTTAGTCAGTACTTTTAGCTGAATATTTCAGCAGTTTAGTCAGTACTTTTAGCTGAATATTTCAGCAGTTTAGTCAGTACTTTAAGCTGAATATTTCAGCAGTTTAGTCAGTACTTTAAGATGAATATTCCAGCAGTTTAGTCAGTACTTTAAGCTGAATATTCCAGCAGTTTCGTCAGTACTTTAAGCTATTTATTTCAGCTGCTTATCCAATACTTTTAAGCTAAATATTTATATATCTTTCCTAACTGCAACATCTAGTGTTCAGGTGCTACAGCTGATATATTCTTTTATCAAATCATGATATTTTATCATAATTTAGTTGAGCTTCTCTATACTCTTTCCACGTAGCCCATGGGGTACAAGTTCCCCAGGTTGGGAATCACTGGTCTAACACTGTCTTGGTAATGTTGGTACATTAGTGTGCCGGGTGTCCGGTAGAAACACAGTTTAGAGTTTTAAAAAGAAATGTTAACAAGGTCCGACATTTCTCTCAGGCTGAAGCGTTACTGTAATCTTGTAAAATAATCAAATATACTGAACAAAATTATAAACGCAACACTTTTGTTATTGCCCCCATTTTTCATGAGCTGAACTCTTTCTTTTTTTGAGCTGAAGACTTTTTCTACGTACACAAAATTTCTCTCAAATATTGTTCACAAATAAGATACTGACTGGTTTTCGGACCCTCGACCCCCCAATACAGTAAAACTGCACATTTTATTGTGGCCAGCCTAAGGCACACCTGTGCAATAATCATGCTGTCTAATCAGCATCTTGATATGCCACACCTGTGAGGTGGATGGATTATCTTGTGCTCACGAACACAGATTTAGACAGAGAGAAATAGGCCTTTTGTGAAAAAGTCTTAGATTTTTGAGTTCAGCTCATGAAAAATGGGGGTAAAAACATAAGTGTTGCGTTTATAATTTTGTTCAGTGTAAAACAATTAACAAGGTAAGTGCGATACCGACACACACTGAAACCTGTTTGACGAGATTCTTCAAATCCATGATTTGTACCGTGTTGTCTGTCCGTGTGTAGTGTGTGCATGCGGGTCAATAACTGCTTTGCTGAAACTTTCGCCGGTCGCCTCATCTGTCATTCTGCTTTCTGGTCTGCAGGAGCTTCAGCTCGACTCACGTTGCTGGTTTTTGAGCGTTTTGTTGTGTCGCTGCTGTGGGCAGTTTGTTTTTGTCAAAGCAGTCATCTGTCTGTTTCTACTTCTGCTCAATTTACTGCTTCCTCTGTATACAGCCTTCAGGAAACTAGAGGTTTATTCAGTTATCAAATGATAAGACAACAGTGAAGTGTACTGACAGTCAAGGTCCATCTGATAACGTATCATGTGTGGAACATCTCCTTCAATCCAAACATTCAGATGTTTGCCTGATCTCACTACTCTTCAGAGGTGTGGAAAAAATTTCATAATGGACTCTACTGGTCAATGTCAAAAAAGGACTTTGACCCCAATGACTTATGACTTCACAAAGACTTGAGCCCCAAAATAAGGAGATGCAGAGGAGTCTTGAGAAGAGACTTGGGATTGGGTCCTGGATTTGGGATTTGCCTGTTTTGAATGAACACTTGACTTGTGGATCAAAACAAACAAACAAACTTGGAACTCAACCTGGGATTTGAGGGTGAAGACTTTAAACTTGACATTGGACACTTTGTGAATTCACCTAGAATTGGACTTTTTTTTTTTTAAACTGCAGACAAGGACTTAGCTTTCTCAACTGGTACTTGACTGTCAACACTTGAGACTTTGTAGACCTATGTAGACTACTTTGTAGGTCTTGGCTGTCTTAAGGCTCTGACACACCAACCCGAGAGGTGATAGTAGTCAAGAAGGATCGTTGTTGTCATTATTCGCTGAACGGAAGAAAATACCACGGGTAGTAATAAGAAGATACTGGCATTGTCAGCTCCAGTTTTCTCGTGCACTGATTCGCTAGTCAAGGGCTAGCACTCCACTAATCAGATTGGTCATTGATTCAACAAGTCAAATCGGCCCAAATGAAGGCCAACAGCTCCTCCAGCTGACTACAGCACGGAACACCCCGAACAGACTCGAGTCCCTGATCTCGCCAGACTGTCCAACGGCCAATAATCGGGTTGGTGTGTCAGTGCCTTTAGACCAGACTTGCTACTAAACTGCCTTGACTAAGGACTTGACTTGTGAATTGGCATGGGACTTAAATGTCCAACCTTGAGACTTGCCTGGCTTGACTCAGGACTGCAAACCGGACAAGGGAGGTTTGACTTGAGGCTTTACTGTGGGCTTACCTGTTCTGACTTGGTACTTAGAACTTCACTCGAGACCTGAGACAAGACTCTGGACTTGTCTCAGAGTCTTGACTTGGCGTTTGGTATGGAACTTAAAACTAGACTTGGAACTTGAATGTCTAGACTTGAGACTAAATTTGGGATTTACAAGTCTTGACTTGGGATTTCCTTTCTTCATTTGGGAATTGACTTGAGGTTTGACTTGAGATTTGGGACTGTTTGTCTTGATGTGGGACTGGACTTGTAGCTTGATTCGGGACTGGAGTGTCAAAACTTGAGACTTAACATGGGACTGCCTCCTTGAGACTTTACTTGGGACTTGATTTTCTTGACTTGGGACTTTCTTTGACATGATGTAGGACTGGACTTAAAGGGTGTCTCGGGACTTGAGTGTCGAAGCTTGAGACTTAACTTAGGACTTATCTTGAGACTATGGACTTGCCTTTCTAAAATTTGACTTGATGTAGGACTAGACTTGTAGCTTGTCTCAGGACTTGAGTGTCAAGTGTTAACATGCAAGTTTTGACTTCGGACTTAAACAGTGACTTGTTCCCACCTCTGCTCCTCTACATTATTTCATTCACTTGTCCTCCATAGTTGTAGTTTACCTCAAAGTTAAACCTTTTACCCACAGTGCAGTGCTGCTGATTGAGTCCATTGTAAAGGCAGCACTTCAAGGTGTCGACAGAGATCTTTTAAATGAGAAGATGTAGAGGTTTTGAACTTTACTCTGGTGGTGATAAACTGCTAACGAAGCTTCCCATCTTGTCTTTAACCATCTTTGAAGTCAAAATAAAGGCTGATTTATGCTTCTGCGTTGAATCGACGGCATACCTCCGCAGACCCCTCTGCGTCGCCGTGAACCCCTCTCCGAGCCCTACGCCATAGCCTGACATACACCTCCAAAAATGTGTAATTTTACGTCGAGGCGATGCAGACCGCAAGGACTGTGATTGGTCAGCTGGTCTTGTGTGTTGATAGTGGGTGTTTCCAGCAGCTTACTGTGGGCAGTATCAACATGCTAGTTCACTGACATCAGCTCTTGAAATAAACTCAAACATAAGTGTCTATATGTCAGTAACATTTTGAAATTAGCACTTCACCAGCATGCAGTACTTTGTGGACAGTTGTGCTAAAGTTTGCTTGCTAACATAACATAAACTGGCTGGTAGACCCCTCGCAAATAACCTCAGACTTATCATCCCCTAGCGTTACGGCGGTGAAATGCACCGCGATGCAAAGCAACCCCAACACAGAACTCCGAAAGGGTCACGACGCCGTAGGAGCAACACCGTAGCTACGTGGAGTTGACGCAGAAGCATAAAACAGCCTTAAGTGCCTGCTCTGTCTGTTTACTCCCTTCATCGTCATGTTTTTATCTGTTCGCCGTCACTTTGCACAATAAACTTGATCAAATTCTCTGTAAATTTGATGGTTTTTGATGCTCACCCTGCCTGCAAACCCACATGCTCCTCTTTTCTGTTTCTATCCATAATTTTATCTGTTGTCTTCTGTTTTTGTTTGCTCCCCGCTCGCCTTTCCTCCCGACACGTTCTGACTTTAATATTCTGATTATTTTATGGTTTTATTTTCTCTTACACGCCCCTCTCTCCATGCTCCCCTACACTCCTACCTTTTGTCTTTTTCCCAGAACTGCACTGGTCCGTCTGAGCCCCCTGTTCTCTCCATCCCCTTCATAGGAATGATTGTTATAGTGGCCTTGATTTGGTGCTGGTTGGAGGAGCTGGTGCTGTAGAGGGGACCAGGTATGGCCACGCCCTTCTTTCTCTACCGCTAGACGCTCTGCTTTTTTTAGCATCCGAGAGTGGCTGAATCATGGGGTTGCATCCAATCTAACTGCCTCTATAGAGTTTCTTCTCTCCTCTGAACTGAATATATTTTGAGTTGTGGACAAAACAAGACATTTGAGGACGTCATCTTGGGTTTTGGGAAACACTGGTCCACAAATGTTCACAGTTTTGACATTTGAAAGACCAACAACTAATCTTTTCACCTAGAAAACCATCCACACGGATCAATCAACAATGCAAATATCTTGTAAGTTGCAGCCCTGTGTCGCACCAAAGTTTCAAAGTCGGTGTTTAAATGTGATTGACACAACATGCAGTCGTATTTATTTTGTAAACGTGAACCAATTTGAGACGGAAAATTCAAACTTTATGTTCAAAGGCCTTCAGTCATAACATAGGACAACTTTTGGTAAAGGTCTAAATCTTTCATATTTATTCTTACATGATTATTTAATCCAATAGAAAAACAAAGTCTTTTCCCTAAACCCATCGGACCTTAATCGGAAAAAATATCTCCCGAACTTGTTAAATTATCTTTTAAACTGACAAACATCATGTGTGTAATTCATGGCTCAATTCAAACAGGATCTAAACTTTATTGGTCTCTCCACGTTCACTACCAGACACACTTTTACTGAAATAAAGTCCCATGGTGGACACAGGAAGGGGCGGCACTTCATTGTTTCAAACCGAGAAGCAGTGGCAGCAAAAACTGTCCTGTACTGTTAGTAGTGTCCTGAGGAGTGTCCCGGGACAGTCATGGGAGTCACAGGACAGTGTCTGACTGTCTCGGGACAGTGTCTGACTGTCCCGGGACAGTCATGGGAATCACAGGACAGTGTACAGGACAGTGTCTGACTGTCCCGGGACAGTGTCTGACTGTCCCGGGACAGTCATGGGAATCACAGGACAGTGTACAGGACAGTGTCTGACTGTCCCGGGACAGTGTCTGACTGTCCCGGGACACTACTTACAGGACAGAACAGTTTTTGCTGCCGCTGCTGCTGCTCAAACCTTTAACCATGTTTCAGAGTCCAGCAGTCTTTTCTTCACTCACGTTATTTCATCTCCTTCTCCGCAGAGCGACACTGAAGGCTGGAATCTGGCGGTGGCAGTTGTTGCCGTGGCAGCCATTGTAGTTCTGGTCGTCCCCAGCTTCACCCGGGCCTGAGGACTACACAGGAAGTGACCTCACTCTGGGATTGCCGTCACCCATCCAGCTCATACTGTACACGTCGCTGTCCTGATGTCTGCTTGTCGCATCGCTGAAACGTTTTCACCCGAAGGCCACAGACGTCCGGGAGTTCTGGAGGGAAAGCAATACCAATTTTTAGACAATGAAGCACGCAGTCGTCTGCAAAGACTCGAAACTCTCTCTGCCTTTGCAGTCGTCTGCAAAGACTCGAAACTCTCCCTGCAGCCCGGCGCTGTGCAGAAGGTCAGTTGGTTGATTTATTGATCGGCTGTGAGGTTTTCAAACCTCCACTGTCGTGATCCAAGGGTCGAACTGGAAGTCGTCTTTCTGCTTTGCTTTTAAAAATGTTTGGCAACACCTTACTTGAAGGTATCTACATAAGAGTGACATGAACCCTAACTCTAACCTAACTTAGTTTATTAACAAAAACAGGAATTCCTTAGAGCTGAAACCCCCGTATATTATGTTCCAAGTGATTGAGTAAACGTTTGGTTTCTAAAACCAAAAGTTTTTTCTATTTATAAAATTATCACTCAAAGAAAAATAGCAAATGTTTCTTATTTCAATGATCAGTTGATTATTTGTTGTTGGAATCGTTACAGCTCTTAAATTCTTTGCCTTATTGTTCCGTGCTGGATTAAAATAATAATTTGCACTCACTGAGTTGATGACGGAGATAACTGTACCAGATGAAATTACAGTCTTTTAAAAGGCCTACATTAACTCTGCTTTAGTCCTGCTTAAAGCTGTACATAATCATGTTAATATTGCTATCACTTTTATAAATAGGGATGCACCGAAGCCAGATTTTTGGGGTTCTGCTGAATACCGAATCCACTGGTTAAGATTCTACTGAATCCTCCTCCCATCCTCAGTCCATGAAACACATGAATGAAGTAAACAGTGACTGTCCTTCCTTTGCCGTACCTGAAGTTGCTGCATTTTGGCTGCTGTCTGGAGATTCCTTCATGCACAACTCAATTCATACCAAATGTTGTAACGGCGGCTATGTTGTGTATTGTTTAGGGTCCTCGCCACCACCAGACCAATCAGCATTGAACAGATTGAACATGTAGCTAGACTTGAATGGCTTTCTTTTGACTGAAAGTTCTGCCCAACCAACACTTTTTCTGCTCACCAGTTCCATGCTCACAGCCTACTGCATTGAACGCTCCACCTACGTAAACACCTTCCAGTAATCAACGGCGCTGTCATTACGGCGACCAGCGGAGTGCAAGCGTAGGGTTCGGTTTGGTGGGGAAAAATTCTAAGGTTCGGCAGAAACCCAACCCGTCAAAAAGCCCAATATTCAGCCGAATCCTGGATTCGGTGCATCCCTGATTATAACATTTACATTACATTACACGCTGACGCTTTTATCCAAAGCGACTTAGAATTACTATATATGTCAGAGGCCGCACACCTCTGGAGCAACTATGTGTTAAGTGTCTTGCTCAGGGACACATTGGTTGATGCATCACAGTGGGAATTGAACCCAGATGTCCCAGACCAAAGGCATGTGTCATATCCACTGCGCCATCACCACCTGACCCAACTTTTGTAGCATGAGAAAAACAGCAGATCTAAGAAAATAACCAGCTTTATTTGACCTATATATCTTGTTACAGATACATTTAAAATGTCTGTGTTTGTATGTTTATAGTACCAAACACGTATAGCATGTACAGCAGTAAGAAAACACTTTTTTTTTTTTACTTTAGAAAAGGTATTTGTTGGAGCCGAATCATTCCAATGAGAGATTTGTTTTGTTTCGACTGATTTCACTGTGCCAGTTTGAAATTGTGCCGGAGTTGCTTTAAATTATAGAGGAATGTTTTTGCACAGCAGATGCAACGGATAGTTTATGAGATTTTTTTTGACACCAATGTTTGTTGTTTGTTTTTGTAAAGAAAGCTGACGGAGCAGTATATGTTGTAGACATGAGTGTTGATAATGTTAGGAAAGAAGTGTAACTATATGCTGCTATCATCTTATTTATAAACGTTATATTTAAGATCTGAAAGACTAAAGACTAAAGCTTTTCATGAAACGTTAAAGATTGAAAATTGTTAATTGTTTAGCTTGTATACAACCCTATTCAGACGGGATTCATATAATATAAAATCCCTCGCATGTGCGACTCCCAAATCCTTCCTCTGTCTTCTTTTGCAAATAGACAAGTTTCAGTTTTTAAATGGATCCTGATTCATGTTTACATTTAAGTGGTGACCAAATCATCATAGAAATTATAATCAGATCAATGACTGTGATCCTTTTTAGGTTGAATCAGGTATTTAGGTTAACCCTCTGAGGTCTGAGGGCATTTTCACATATCTTCTTAAATTTACCTTTTTAGGGTATTTGCATATAACTGATCTCTGTGTGTTTCATATCAAAATGTTCAGAAAAAACTCAGCTTTCCATATAGTGACACCCACATGTTTTCTAGAGCAATGTGTAGGGTTGGGTACCAAAACCCGGTGCTAATACGGCACCGGTGCCTAAACGACTAGTATCTACCGGACTGAATTCCAACGCAGATTTCGGTGCCAATTGACAATGCCTTTTGCGCTGCTCTCTGATGCTCTGAAACAGACGTTATAGGCAACAGGAGCATCGCTGCATGTGACGGCAGTTAACACTTCACTCAACAGCAGGTAACGTTAACTTACCGTGAGCTAGTTAACACTACTAATTTGCCGCTAAAGCTGAAAAGTTGAAGTTTGCTTTTTGAAATTCTTCAAATCTCTTTTAAAAACAAAACTTAACTTATGGCGTGTTGTACGAGTGGTTTCGGAGCTTGCAATGAGTTTACCAAAGTCTTTAGGTTGTATATGATTAAAATAGTAAATGTCTGAAATGACATTTTGTAAAGTTGCTTTTTGAGTCTGAGTTCTGTCAAACATTATTTGGATCTTTGTCTTCTTTCCTCGGAGGGTTAAAAACAAAAAACTCTTTTAATTGTTTTAACTGTCTTCTTTTGTGATGATGCATGACCAATTGTAAAAACTTTAAAATAAAAGACATTCCAGTTTAAATACAAGCACTATAGCCATGTGACACTGTAGAGAATTTAAATATATAACTAAACATTCCCTGCTCGTTCTGTTAAGTGTGGGCGAAACATCTGAAATATATTAGTACTGAATAAGAAAAGATTGAACTGTGAAATTAAGTTATTGTGACAAAGCAGGCCTTTAATAAAATGTAGCAATTTGATAAAGTGATATATACAATATGGTGTGGTTAATAACAGGACATTGATTAGGATACAGGCCCTGTGTTGTTTTAAATGATGGTGTATCATTTATACCTTTTTATAGTTTTTGCATGACAGTAAGACATGCAGTTACTAGGGCTGCAGGATATGAGGAAAATATGCGATAACGTAAATACTTTGATAACGATATAACTTGCAATACATAAACAGATATTAGGCATCCTGCACACTGCCTGCCTGGCGTGAGCATGGCGTTTCTGTTGCGTGTCAGTTGCGTGGCGGCTGCGTGGCATTTTCTATGTCTTTACCCACCAGAAAGGTGTCTGACACGGCGCTGCTGCTGCTAGCCTTGTCTGGACACATGGATGCTTTCCATAAACATAAATATATATACTGATCTGATTACAGCAAAGACAACGTCGGCAGTATTGACAGCAAAATAGGCTCCAGAATGTTTCCTTCTGTAGTGACAGGTGGCATATTTGAAAATCGATAATTATTTATATATATTTTTTAAATTACATTTATATATCTGCATTTCTGTCAAAACCTCAAGATATTCAAACATCAAAAGGTCATTTATTAATATGTATTTGTGTCTAAACGATATATAAACAGCTTTTCGTATTCTTTTTTGCCTGGAAATGCTTCCAACATGCTGGCATGTGGCTTGAAAAATAGGCATCACCCAGCCAGTGTGCAGGAGGGCTAAAAGTGCTCGGTCTGTCCCTAGTTTGAATAATTGTTAACCATTCGGTTCTTATGTTTTTTTTTATTTTAATTTGTCGGTGAAAACACAAACTCTTCCTGTACCTGCATGCTAATGTCACTCTGTATTATTAGAAAAAAAAACTTCTTCTGTTTCTCACTTTTTTGTCAAAGTTTTTTAAAAAGCAACAAATGCACGATAAAAAGGCAACGAAAACGGTGTCCTAAAAACCTGTCGTTTTCACTTTTACGTTGACTAGTTTTTATTGCATCTTTTTGTGTTTTTGACGCTTTTTCAAAAGAAAGTATCCAGTAAAAACTTGCTGAAGAAGCATTCGAGTCGACCTGCTTAACTTTCTGTAACTTAATTATTATCTGTATTTTTTATTAATACTTGGTAATGGTTTGTACTGCACAAAAAATAGTTCCAGTTTGATTCTTAGTTTATTTTCATACAGCTGATTAGACCGTAGCGGAGAGGTTTTGTAAAATGTTTGCAGAATAATGTAGCAGTAGAAACAGAGAGGATGGATTGATTTTAGCTTCACTGATATCTACCAGCTGATATTTTGGTTAAAATAGTTTTTTACATTTATGTAAAAGTTCCTCTTCTATCACAGCACAAACAGTTATTATTCCAGATCGTAATTTTGATACAAAAATGTGAAAAGGAAATGTGTTTACTTATATTTCACATAAATGTAAAATTTCGGAAAAAAACAATGCAGCTCCGAACGTTTTTCACATCGCATGAGTGCTTTGCTTTGGTTTGCAAGAAGCAACAGAAAGTTATTAAAAGAGAAGATGCTTAATACTCCATACTGATATCAGAAACTTATGTCAATCCGTCCTTAGCTGTGTTAGGACAAACGTTAGCTATCTTGTCTGGACCAAAGTCAGCCAGCTGTAGACAGCTCAGTGTTGCATGTTAGATTTGGAGAAGTAACCAAAGGAGTAGATTCAGACGCTGTAGCAGCTGTAGAAGTAGCCAACGCTACGTTAGCATGGCAGTGGTAGCATGAGCACTGTAATCCAATTCTTCCAAAAGTTACTTTAGAATAGTTAGTTACTCTACTTAATGACTATTTTTGTAGCTCAAAGTAAAACAGTTGGATGTTCTTAAAATATTTTTGTTGTCTGTCTTTTTGCCGGATGTTTCAGATACTGGTTTAGGACGTGGCTAGCTTAGCTTAGCACAAACACTGGAAGCCAGGGGAACTTGCTAGGCTAGCTCGATCAAAAGAGAAAAAACACCTTTTGAAATACGCTTTTACGTGATATATTTTGTCTTTGTTGGTAGCTGGTATACAGCTCACATTATACGTGTTGTGTCAGGTGTTCAACCAAATTGTTAAAAATAACAACAACATAGATGGTTCCATACACCTAGTAAAGTAAATCATCAGTTCACTACTTTCACTGTATTTGGGTGTTGTATTCAAATTTATGGCATTTGAAAAAAAATTTATCAAAGAATGTTTAAAAAAAACATTGGGAAAAGGGCCAAAAACACTCGGATAAAAGTGAAAAAAAAGATGAAAAAAGTGCCAAAAACATCGGGGGGAAAGCGAAAAAAGTGTCGAAAAAGACGACCAAAAAGTTTTTAATTTTAAATTTTGACCGTAAAAACAAAGTTACTTGTTGGTCGACTTGCAACTTTTTGTTTTTCTGATTACAAATTTTTCAATGTTTTGGTCATCACATAATTTTGACACTTTTGTCGCTTTCTCAACATTTTTGAAGCGTTTCCTGACGTTTTGGTAACTTTTTCCTAATGATTTTTGTCCATTTTTTTCTGTGCTTTTTTTGACGAAATTTCTGATTTAGAATTTTTTTGAAAATGGGTCAGATTAGACCCGAGGACACCAGGAGGGTTAGATGACAGTTTGTTCTGTTCCTCTCTGTATTTATCTGTCTGTTTCCTGTATCTGTGATGTTTCTGCAACGTTAATATCTGTATGAATTATTCTGATTTAGTTTAAAATGGCCTGTATCTTTTGTAAATGACTTTAGTTAGATGTTTCTTTTTTTTATGAAGTCATGAATAAATATTTTGTGTGGGTAACATTTAAAATGACTTTATTTTGTAATTTTAGTTTTCTAACTAGCAGTCTTGGTTTGTCTTTCTACTGTTCAAACAATCACCACTCTGGTTTGGTTGAAATAAACCCTTAATTCACCCATTTACATGTGGAGATATGCTGGCTCTATACACACTAAAAGTCCTGATTATTTACATGGAGTCTGGTGGAGATATGCTGGCTCTATACACGCTAAAAGTCCTGATTATTTACATGGAGTCTGGTGGAGATATACTGGCTCTATACACGCTAAAAGTCCTGATTATTTACATGGAGTCTGGTGGAGATATGCTGGCTCTATACACACTAAAAGTCCTGATTATTTACATGGAGTCTGGTGGAGATATGCTGGCTCTATACACACTAAAAGTCCTGATTATTTACATGGAGTCTGGTGGAGATATGCTGGCTCTGTACACGCTAAAAGTCCTGATTATTTACATGGAGTCTGGTGGAGATATGCTGGCTCTATACATGCTAAAAGTCCTGATTATTTACATGGAGTCTGGTGGAGATATACTGGCTCTATACACGCTAAAAGTCCTGATTATTTACATGGAGTCTGGTGGAGATATGCTGGCTCTATACACACTAAAAGTCCTGATTATTTACATGGAGTCTGGTGGAGATATGCTGGCTCTGTACACGCTAAAAGTCCTGATTATTTACATGGAGTCTGGTGGAGATATGCTGGCTCTATACATGCTAAAAGTCCTGATTATTTACATGAAGTCTGGTGGAGTTTGGTGATGGTGATTTTGGGGCTGTTTCATGTTAAACTAAAAGAATCTTACTCTTTAACTAAAAGGTCTATCTCTGTAGGGATCCATCCCATAATGTTGTCAGACACTTAGAATAATAATCTGAGTCTGTCAGCGGATGACAACAGAACTTTTAGTGGATGTTAACTGACGGAAACTCACTCAATACTGGGCTGGATGTAAAAGATTGTTGTTCCAGTCACTTAGAGTCAGTATCAGTGTCAGAATCAGTCACTTAGACACAAAAAAACAGGTGAAATGGGGTAGAAAATACCTGTAGTTACTCTTTAAATTTGACATAGATAAATGTAAATTAGTTTAGGTTTATGTAACAACTCTAGACATACAACAAAAGCCTCTTGCAGGTTTATCCTAAACCCAACAGGAAGTCCTCCATTTGGTATGTAATTTGCTTTTTCTGCCATTTCAAGTCGTCGTAGTGCAACAAACTCCTACAGATGTAACCCATGACTTCAGTTTTGTATTGGGCAATCTAAACATGGTGAAAAGTTATTACAATCTTGAGTTTTTGTCCAAAACAAGTCAGGGATTACACTGTAAAAAATCTAAACAATTTCAGGGAATACACTTTAAAAAATGGAATCATATCAGAAGTAATGACCTTAGAGAGACCGCAAACACATCACTGTAACGTTATGCTTTTATTGTGAAAAGAGACAGAACTCAAAACAAAACAAGTCAGCGGCATTTCTACGATTTCATGATCACAGCTTCCATCTTTAAAGGACTGAAAGTGGAAGATGTTTACAATGCTCATGAAGAATCCGTTCAATCATTCTGAATTATTTTATACAAACTTCATTCATTAGTTCATAACAATGAAATATTTGACCTGAAATATTTCTGTAAGTGTGATCCTGTACAGACCCAACTGATCAGCAGTGAGAAACAGGACGAGACTCTTTGTCCTACACACAACACAGAGACACTGAGGAACCAAAGCAGATCCTAAACCCCAGATAAAGAGGCTGAGTGAATGTGGTGTTGAAGGTGTAGAGGTGGATCAGTGAGTCAGAGAAGACTGTGTAGAAGGACAAAGAGCCAGCAGGACAGTCCACATACACTGCTACTCTATCAGAGACAGAGGAGGAGGAGATGGATGTTTTTCTGTTATTGTGCCGGACAGAGTAACCACGATCAGAGCAGATCAGACTCCAGGACTGATCATTACGTCCAAACACACGTCCTGAGTCCTCTCTACGTACTCTCCTCTTGATTCCTCTGTAACTCACTGCCACATGAACCTCTCCTCTCCTCTCGACCTCCCAGTAACAGCGACCAGTCAGACCATCTCTACACAGCAGCTGATACCAGTAGTCGAATCTCTCTGGATAATCAGGATATGGCTGATCTTCTAACACACGTGTCACCTTCCTGTTGTTGTCAGACAGTTTGAGTTTTCTGTTCACTGTGTTTGTGTCCAGTGTGAGTTCACAGGAATCTGACGGAGAGAACGAGACACAACACAGCAGCAGTTATTAACCTATCAGCACTTTGATGATGGCATCAGAGGGTTGTGTCACAGTTTGATGAATGAAATTAAAAACACACTTACACTTCCTCAGACCTGGTGTCAACCATCTGACTCCAGCAGGCTCCACCCTGACAGGAGGGTAGGGGGGGAGCATAAACAACTTGACTTTAAAGGGAGTCTGGGAACTTCTTCCCTGGGATCAAACCTTTTACTGTTTAGGCTATTGTTACATTTGACGTATTTCCTGTCCATAAAATTATGTCATTTTCATAGACTAAATGTTACATAATGATGACGTCAGCTGAAACACAGTATGACACTAAGTTTTGCTTGAGACAGAGAGAGAGAGACAGAGAGAGGGAAAGAGAGAGCTAATGGTGAGCATGTACGGAGATGTGAATAACCTGATTTCTCTGTGTGCCATGTAGCCTAAACATCATATCCTGAATATGATCAAAAACAGGATAATCCTCATAACTGGAATATTCATGTCCATGTAAACACAACATGCTAGATCCATGGGTTCAGCGATAGCAGCGTAAACAACAGTTTATCTACGACAGGAGTGGGCCATGTATTTTACAGCTGGACCTTAAGTACTATCCTACAGCAGTTAAATCACCTTTGAATAACCTCACCATGACACTAGGACAGAGGTGGAAAGTAACGAAATACATTTACTCACGTTAGTGTATTGAGTAGTTTTGTTGTGTATTTCGTATTTTTCAAGTAGTTTTTAAAATCGGTATTTGAAAATGTACTTGATTACATTTTGAGTGAAGGATTGTATTTCGCTACATTACAAATCCCATCCGTTACTGAGTAAAAAAAAAAAAAAAATGAAAGGAAGAAAAAAAATCACGCCTGGAATGACTACACCAGACCAGAGCTCTATCACTCTGCATCAGACCATAGACTGTAATGCACCCTGAACGCACCAGCATTCTTTATTTTGCGCGAACATATGCCGCTTCTTCTTCTCTGGTTGCAAGTCGCAATTAAAAAGAAGTAGAAGAAGAACTGCAACGTGTCGGACCCATGGATGTATTACGGTACAGATCCACTTTTGCGACACGACTGACGCGTGGTTTCGTGACGCCTCGGGCATCGGCCAGCTTTTTGATGCGCAACATTTTCTCAAATGTAGCACCGCCTTCCCGGAATGCTTTGCGTGCACGTTGAAGTCGCTTGACGTCACCCATAGGAATATAGTGGAGCGCGGCGCGACAGAAGCATCGCACGGACAAGTGGATCTGTAACGTTAGTCTGGTTGGTGTGTAACTGCTTAAGAGAACGGTCGGACCTGGATGTGTCGGCGAGCGGCGAACTGAGTGGGAGACGTTTGCATGGACGTAAATGACCTGTTATCCCTCAAAAATGACTTGACCGATGCAGAGTGCGCACCGACATCTGAAGCTTGCTAGTTACGCTGCAAAAGCCACAATGCATCCAGGGATGCAGCAGTCAGGACCAGCTTTGTGACAAACTACAAAATCGCCAAAACAGTAAGCCATTTTTTTAAGGGGAGTTTATTAAAGAGTGTTTGGTGGACTCTGCTGCACCAATATGCCCAGAGAAAAAAAGAGATGTTTGAGAATGTGGTGCCTGACATAAAATTAATATTGAGCAGAATTGAGTTTAGCCTATTGGTCCGGCCCTCCACAACAGTCCCTGATTCTCATGTGGCCCCTTGGGAAAATTAATTGCCCACCCCTTCTGTAGGACAACGTATATAGGAGACTGGCTAAATTAATTCACATACATCTAATTAGCTCATATGGGCTACTTAGGTGTAGAAGCTAGCTGCTAGTCTGGGCTGTGAACATTAGGGTCTGTTTATATTAATATAATTAACAGTTTTTGGGTCTAACTCATTTATGGAGTCAAAACACATGATTTGGCCTTGATTTGCATTATAACTGTTGTTTGTGAAGAAAAGAAGGGTGGCCCTCAGAACTTTTACTTTCAATTGATTGTTTGAAAACATTTTATGGGATGGTCTAAACTAAAATTGCACAGTCCACTTTCCAAGGGTCTTAAATGACGTGTGTGAATTGTGTTATGTTCTTATTAATTCAATTTCAATTCAATTTTATTTATAGTATCAAATCATAACAAGAGTTATCTCGAGACACTTTACAGATAGAGTAGGTCTAGACCACACTCTATAATTTACAAAGCCCCAACAATTCTAATAATTCCCCCAAGAGCAAGCAATGTGACAGTGGCAAGGAAAAACTCCCTATTAGGAAGAAACCTGGGACAGACCCAGGCTCTTGGTAGTTGGTGTCTGACGGTACCGGATGGGGATGTGATGAACAGTGGCGATAATAGTCAAATTAATAATGGAACAGTTACATCAAATGGTAGTCGTAGTAGTTCATGTCATATCAGGGCACTGCAGGGCATTACAGGATGTAGCGCGGCACAGCAGAGAATGGATGTGTATACATTTGTATAGATGTTTATACCTTTGTATAGATTTTTCTTTAATTAAAAACAAAAGAGTTTTGGATTTATGACCCCTGGTCCTATTTTCACTACATGAGAGCAGCAATAGCCACGCTGCACACACACACACACACACACACACACACACAGCAGAGCCGAGGTGTGTGCTTTACTTCACGCAGCACAATATAACTGACTGGAAATGATACCGAGGATTTTTTACCGCCGCTGGCGCAGATTAACTAACGCTACTCTCGTTACTGTAAGTAGCCTACAATAAAACCTCTTTACTTATCAATACCCACCTACCTGTTCTACAGGCATAAACATTTATAAACGAATATTTAAGTCTGCTCTGTCGGCGCTGTCCACTCTTGTCCACCGCACTGTGCAAACACAACTCTACTCTGCAAACACAGCTCTCTGCAAATAGCGACTTTTTACAAACAATCTACAATGAAAGATGTTCGTTTGTAGTCTAGCTGTTTATCTTATTTCACAATGAATCTTGAACTTTGGACAAACTCTTGTAAACATAGCTGCTGTCTAAATGAGCCATCCTCTCCGCTGGAGCGATAAACCTATGGATGTGTTATAAGACCAAAACAGATACATATGGCTACTTAATATGCACGTGAATGACGCTGTGTACTTCATTCTTGATGACGTTGCCGGTTGTATTATTTTGTAACAGCATTGTCTTATTTCAAATGAGGCATACAGGATGAATGCTAGCCTGCTTATCAGTCCATTCATCATTACAGCTGCTGTTTTCACAACTTTTCGCTTCAGCCTCTTTGACAGTGACATTTTTACCTGACAACAGGCCTATCTTTCTGCAAGCATTTTCCACCAATCAGAACACTACATACTACAACAACGTTTCAGTAATCACAGACTTTAACCATCACTCCCTAATCTGAGATCATTTTCTAGTTAAGTAGCCTATCTAGTTATCTTTATGGAATTTCCATGTTTTTTAGGAGTTTGCTTACACTAATACATGTAAAAAAATATAGCATTAATTTAGTAGCCTAAGAAAGTGAAATATTAAACAAGAATATGCGTATTAGGTATAAATACATTTTATTTGAAAGTCCGGCCCCTGGAGTGTCTGCCTAAAATAATTCGGGCCCTTTGAAAAATGTAGTTGATGACCCCTGGTCTTGCTTAACTGCTAACGGCACAACATCCAGTGGCAGTAGCTAGCTGGGTATTTATATATTAATTTATATATTTATAGCTGGGTTAGAACTATTTTCTGAAGCTTCATGGTAGGTGCAGCTTATAATTTCCTGATTTTTTTTGTCCTTTGCCAATCACACCTATGATATTTCTTTCAGGGCCAGTAAAAATGTAGAAGGGGCCAGCAAAACTCTGATCTACTGGCCCCGGGGGCCAGTGGGAATTTTTTTTTATGTTGAGCCCTGCCTAATCAGTGATGGGAATAACGGTGTTACTAACGGCATTACTTTTTTCAGTAACGAGTAATCTAATTGATTACTCTTTCCATCTTAATAACACTGTTACCGTTACTGCCAAAAAATGCGCATAAATGCTGATGATTGGCTGAGGTTGAGTAAAATGTCATGGTAAGCCAATCAGAGGTAGAGTTTGGCAGGTGTTCGAAAGCATGCATAGTCGGACACACAACGAACAACACAAGCAAGTCAGTCAACGAGAGAGAAGACAGGTATGACGTTTTGAAATCAAAGACAGGGTTAACTTTTCCTGCTACAGATTTTCCATCATGGTCAGAAAACAGGGGAGACAGTTTGTTTCTCTAACTATGACTCTAAAGTCATTACTCACTCTGAAGATAATCCCCATCACTCTCTCACTCTCTCTACCACACACACACACACACACACACACAGTCCCACACGCACACACATATACACACACACGCCGGCTCGACGCATACAGCAGCGCACAAAGTATAAACATCAGGCCACTTACGTTATTTGCACTACAAAGAGTGTATATATTTTTTGTTATTTATTTTTTGGTATAGTGCTTACCAAGCATAATTTAATTTTGCCTAGTTGTGGCCTGTTGAGGTGTTGTGTTATTTGTATCGATCCACTATATAAACATAATATCTACATACATGGTATTTGATTGGAGGCTAGTCTCAATTTGTCCCACAGCAACATTAAAATAGTTTAGGTTTGTGTACATTGTTTCTGTTAATAATGTATTGTATTAAGTGTCCATTTCATTATAATATTCAGATTTATCATAACTAATTGAACATGGACATGTATTTTAAGTTCAGTTAAAGAGGGGTGGAGGTGGGGTCACATTTGAGCATTTAAAAATGTACTTGAAAGAAACGCAATAGTTACTTTCTGAAGTAACTAGTTACTTTCATAATTTGTAACTGAGTAACTAATTTAGTTACTTTTTGGAAGAAGTAACTAGTAACTAATTACTTTTTAAAAGTAACTTGCCCAATACACTAATGTAGAAACATGAACACACGCTGACTGAAGCCATCACTTTCACGCAGTATGACAGGATACTATATGACATATAGTCAAAATTAATGGAATTACCAAGGAAACCAAATCAAACCCACAACAACCAGTCATATTTACTCATATGGTGACCACAAGCAATCAAAAACAAATAACAGAAGTTTTTACCGCCTGGCTCTTAGTTAACTAACGCTACTCTCGTTACTGTAAGTAGCCTACAATAAAACCTCTTTACTTATCAATACCCACCTACCTGTTCTACAGGCATAAACATTTATAAACGAATATTTAAGTCTGCTCTGTCGGCGCTGTCCACTCTTGTCCACCGCACTGTGCAAACACAACTCTACTCTGCAAACACAGCTCTACTCTGCAAACACAGCTCTCTGCAAATAGCGACTTTTTACAAACAATCTACAATGAAAGATGTTCGTTTGTAGTCTAGCTGTTTATCTTATTTCACAATGAATCTTGAACTTTGGACAAACTCTTGTAAACATAGCTGCTGTCTAAATGAGCCATCCTCTCCGCTGGAGCGATAAACCTATGGATGTGTTATAAGACCAAAACAGATACATATGGCTACTTAATATGCACGTGAATGACGCTGTGTACTTCATTCTTGATGACGTTGCCGGTTGTATTATTTTGTAACAGCATTGTCTTATTTCAAATGAGGCATACAGGATGAATGCTAGCCTGCTTATCAGTCCATTCATCATTACAGCTGCTGTTTTTCACAACTTTCGCTTCAGCCTCTTTGACAGTGACATTTTTACCTGACAACAGGCCTATCTTTCTGCAAGCATTTTCCACCAATCAGAACACTACATACTACAACAACGTTTCAGTAATCACAGACTTTAACCATCACTCCCTAATCTGAGATCATTTTCTAGTTAAGTAGCCTATCTAGTTATCTTTATGGAATTTCCATGTTTTTTAGGAGTTTGCTTACACTAATACATGTAAAAAATATAGCATTAATTTAGTAGCCTAAGAAAGTGAAATATTAAACAAGAATATGCGTATTAGGTATAAATACATTTTATTTGAAAGTCCGGCCCCTGGAGTGTCTGCCTAAAATAATTCGGGCCCTTTGAAAAATGTAGTTGATGACCCCTGGTCTTGCTTAACTGCTAACGGCACAACATCCAGTGGCAGTAGCTAGCTGGGTATTTATATATTAATTTATATATTTATAGCTGGGTTAGAACTATTTTCTGAAGCTTCATGGTAGGTGCAGCTTATAATTTCCTGATTTTTTTTGTCCTTTGCCAATCACACCTATGATATTTCTTTCAGGGCCAGTAAAAATGTAGAAGGGGCCAGCAAAACTCTGATCTACTGGCCCCGGGGGCCAGTGGGAATTTTTTTTATGTTGAGCCCTGCCTAATCAGTGATGGGAATAACGGTGTTACTAACGGCATTACTTTTTTCAGTAACGAGTAATCTAATTGATTACTCTTTCCATCTTAATAACACTGTTACCGTTACTGCCAAAAAATGCGCATAAATGCTGATGATTGGCTGAGGTTGAGTAAAATGTCATGGTAAGCCAATCAGAGGTAGAGTTTGGCAGGTGTTCGAAAGCATGCATAGTCGGACACACAACGAACAACACAAGCAAGTCAGTCAACGAGAGAGAAGACAGGTATGACGTTTTGAAATCAAAGACAGGGTTAACTTTTTCCTGCTACAGATTTTTCCATCATGGTCAGAAAACAGGGGAGACAGTTTGTTTCTCTAACTATGACTCTAAAGTCATTACTCACTCTGAAGATAATCCCCATCACTCTCTCACTCTCTCTACCACACACACACACACACACACACACAGTCCCACACGCACACACATATACACACACACGCCGGCTCGACGCATACAGCAGCGCACAAATATAAACATCAGGCCACTTACGTTATTTGCACAACAAAGAGTGTATATATTTTTGTTATTTATTTTTGGTATAGTGCTTACCAAGCATAATTTAATTTTGCCTAGTTGTGGCCTGTTGAGGTGTTGTGTTATTTGTATCGATCCACTATATAAACATAATATCTACATACATGGTATTTGATTGGAGGCTAGTCTCAATTTGTCCCACAGCAACATTAAAATAGTTTAGGTTTGTGTACATTGTTTCTGTTAATAATGTATTGTATTAAGTGTCCATTTCATTATAATAGTCAGATTTATCATAACTAATTGAACATGGACATGTATTTTAAGTTCAGTTAAAGAGGGGTGGAGGTGGGGTCACATTTGAGCATTTAAAAATGTACTTGAAAGAAACGCAATAGTTACTTTCTGAAGTAACTAGTTACTTTCATAATTTGTAACTGAGTAACTAATTTAGTTACTTTTTTGGAAGAAGTAACTAGTAACTAATTACTTTTTAAAAGTAACTTGCCCAATACACTAATGTAGAAACATGAACACACGCTGACTGAAGCCATCACTTTCACGCAGTATGACAGGATACTATATGACATATAGTCAAAATTAATGGAATTACCAAGGAAACCAAATCAAACCCACAACAACCAGTCATATTTACTCATATGGTGACCACAAGCAATCAAAAACAAATAACAGAAGTTTCATAAAACCACGGACAGTTCTTTTAATTATACTAAAAAGATTTGCCAAACTACATCAATTATTAACAAAGGGGAGTTATCATTTTAGTTCCTGGAGTCATCTCCTTTAAAACGTCCTACACAAATATCTCCTTTTTGTTCATCAGTGTTTGTACCTGAGAGTGTCCAGTCTCCAGAGAGGATCTTTCAGTCCTGCTGACAGTAACTTCATTCCAGAGTCTCCTGGGTGATTGTAGCTCAGGTCCAGCTCTCTCAGATGGGATGGGTTGAAGCTCAGAGCTGAGACCAGACATGAACAGCCTTCCTCTGAGATCAGACAGCCTGACAGACTGCAAATACACAGCACAACACACAGGAATGTTTTTTGCTATATGTTTGTTTGTTGTCCAGGTAAATTTTGGTCCAGATTTAGAATACATCTGTAAAATCATGTGTAAAAATGTGGTATTTAATTATTCAACAACTAAAGCAAATGATTAAAAATCCTCATGTGAAGTAACTCTGACAATCAAAACTACTGCTGAAGTTTATCGTATCAACTGGCACAAAGCTACATGTCAGCTCTTTTATCAACTAAAGTTAGTCAGATTTTAAATGGGCATCAGTTGAATGTGTTAATGAATCCTGACCTGAGAGTCTCCAGTGTGCAGTGTGGACTATTCAGTCCAAAAGAGATCAGCTTCCCCCCTGAATCCTGCAGGTTGTTGTTACTCAGGTCCAGCTCTCTCAGACTAGAGGAATGAGAGCTGAGAACTGAGGACAGAGCTTCACAGCTTCTCTCTGACAGGTTACAGCAACTCAGTCTGGAGAGACGACAGGAAGCAAACAAGTTATTTACTTGTATATTTATCTAACTCCTGTTGAAAGATATCAGAATTTATTGATGAATAAATCAAACTTACAGGGCTTTTTTGGAGGCCTTGACCACTGGCAGCAGCCTCAGAAGAGCCTCCTCTGAAGCAGAGTATTTCTTCAAGTCAAACACATCCAGATCTTCTTCTGATGACAGTAAGATGAAGACCAGAGCTGACCACTGAGCAGGAGACAGTTTATCTCTGGAGAGACTTCCTGATCTCAGGTACCGTTGGATCTGCTCCACTAGAGAACGATCATTCAGTTCATTCAGACAGTGGAAGAGATTGATGCTTCTCTCTGCAGACAGATTCTCTGTGATCTTCTCCTTGATGTACTCCACTGTTTCCAGATTGGTCTCTGAGCTACTTTCTGTCTGTGTCATGAGACCTCGCAGGAGATTCTGATTGGTCTGCAGTGAAAGACCGAGTAGGAAGCGGAGGAACAAGTCCAGGTGTCCATTTGGACTGTGTAATGCCTCGTCCACAGCATTCTGGTAAAACAGTGTTGATGTTGTTTGCTTTCTCTGGTGAAAATGTTTTAGCTTTTCTCTGAAGACGTTAGTCATCCATGATGATGTTTGTTCTTCTGACAGCAGGTTGACTCCAGAGTTGGTGAATGTCAGATGGACATGAAGAGCAGCCAGAAACTCCTGAACATTCAGATGGATGAAGCTGAACACCTTGTCCTGGTACAATCCTCTCTCCTCTTTAAAGATCTGCGTGAACGCTCCTGAGCACACTGAGGCTGCTGTGATATCGATGCCACACTCTGTCAGGTCTGATTCATAGAAGATCAGGTTGCCTTTCTGCAGCTGATCAAAAGCCAGTTTTCCCAGAGACTCAATCATCTTCCTGCTCTCTGGACTCCAGTGTGGATCTATCTCAGCTCCTCCATCATACTTAATGTTTTTCACTTTGGACTGAACCACCAGGAAGTGGATGTACATCTCAGTCAGGGTCTTGGGCAGCTCTCCTCCCTCTCTGGTCTTCAACACGTCCTCCAGAACTGTAGCAGTGATCCAGCAGAAGATTGGGATGTGACACATGATGTGGAGGCTTCGTGATGTCTTGATGTGGGAGATGATTCTGCTGGCCTGCTCCTCATCTCTGAATCTCTTCCTGAAGTACTCCTCCTTCTGTGGGTCAGTGAACCCTCTGACCTCTGTCACCATGTCAACACACCCAGGCGGGATCTGATTGGCTGCTGCAGGTCGTGTGGTTATCCAGAGGCGAGCAGAGGGAAGCAGATTCCCCCTGATGAGGTTTGTCAGCAGCACACCCACTGAGGTGGACTCTGTAACATCAGTCAGGATTTTAGTGTTGAGGAAGTCCAGAGGAAGTCGACACTCATCCAGACCGTCAAAGATGAACACAACCGGGAACTCTTCAAACCTGCAGATTCCTGCTTCTTTGGTTTCACTAAAGAAGTAATCAACAAGTTCCACCAAGCTGTACTTTTTCTCTTTCAGCACATTCAGCTCTCTGAAGGTGAATGGAAATATGAACTGGATGTCCTGGTTGGCTTTGTCTTCAGCCCAGTCCAGAGTGAACTTCTGTGTTAAGACTGTTTTCCCGATGCCAGCCACTCCCTTAGTCATCACTGTTCTGATTGGTTCATATCTTCCAGGTGGGGTTTTAAAGATGTCTGCTTGTCTGATTGTTGTTTCTGGTCTGTCTGGTTTCCTGGATGCTGTTTCAATCTGTCTGACCTCATGTTCATCATTGACCTCTGCAGTCCCTCCCTTTGTGATGTAGATCTCTGTGAACATCTGATTCAGAAGGGTTGGGTTTCCTGCTTTAGCAATCCCCTCAAACACACACTGGAACTTCTTCTGCTGGTTAGATTTGAGTTTACGCTTACAAACTACAGAACGACTTCCTGTAAGAACACACAACAAAGAAGATGAGTAAGTGATTGATAAAGTAGACAGTTTACTTCCCCTAAAGAATTTACATATAAACATATGTTTTGAGACATTAGTAAACGTCCCATTAGTCCAGCAAGTTAAATATTTAGAGAAATCCTCTTACTGCTCTGCAGACGGTCAGCCAGCTCGTCCTGCTTAATTCTCCTCAGGAAGTGCAGTGTGATCTTCAGAAATGCCTCTCTGCTCATCCTCCACTCTTCATCCTCCCCCTACCTCTGACCCTTTGAGCATTCTGGGTAATCTGGACACAGAACCTTCTGGATCTTCTTGAGCTCATTCTTCACAAAAGTGATGATGTTCTCCTCCAGCAGCTGGAACAGAAGACTATATGAATGACACAATCAAACTGATATCATGGAAGCAAACATCAGATCCATGTTGGACAGCCTGACATCCCACTGGTCTGAAAAGTGCAGCATGGAGATGATTGTGAACAGAATATATGTAAAAGTAGTTCTTGTACATGTACAGACCATAAAGATGGAGTCCAGGTGTGTTTGATGCTGCTGGTCAGACTGACCACTGGGAACCTCTGAGCTCTCCTGGTCCACTCTGTGGAGGAATCATGAAGAATTAGCTCACATCTTATCTGTTCATGCCCCAATAATACTACAAACAGCCACTTACAGCTCAAACAAGCTTATTGATTTCTCATGAGCAATCGACCGGCACCCCTGAGATGGAGTTATTCCAGAGAAACAATAGAAAAAACCTGAGCTGTTGTTTGTGCTTATGCACCAAACAACAGCTCAAACCTTGTTGGAGTCTCTGGGTGGTGTCCCGGAAAGGATACTGACTGCTGGGAGACGTCAACGCTCAAATCAGCAATGATGGAGAAACCTGGGGAGGAGTGACTGTGATTTGTTGTTGAACCTCTAAACTATTCATGGATTGGCCATAAGGAACACCATCTTCGAACATAGAAAGGGGCATAAGTGTACTTGGTAGCAGAACACCCCAGGCCAAAGACAGATGATCAACTTTGTGGTAATTTCATCAGTCTGCAGCCGTATGTCTTGCACACAGAAATTTTAATTGATCACCTGGTGTAGTAGGATCAGATGTCAGGGGAGGCTGCTGGACAAACTTGGTAAAACCAAAAGGTTCGGATAGTAGGAAGTTGGGGACAGTGCCATTTGGGTTCCCAAGGGAGAGCGGAAGGTGTGGTCCCATTATTGAGGAATCACACAGCTCAGCCTTCCCACGAAAGTTTATTCCAGGGTGCTAGAAGGTAGGCTCTGACCGATTGTCGAACCTCAGATCTGGAAGAAAATTCCATCCTGGCCATGGAACGCTGCTTGAGATTTTCATGGACAGGATTTCAAGGTGCAGCCAGAGAGAGGAGAGTGTCCAGTTGAGGACATCAGAATTGCATATGTGCTCTTTGCAGATGATTTTGTTCTTTTGGCTTTATCAGACCGTAACCTCCAGCACGAACTGATGCAGTTTGAAGCCGAGTGTGAAGCAGGCAGCATCAGAGTAACACCTGGTTCTCTGCCAGAAAATGGTGGATTGCTTCCTCTGGGTTGGGAGTGAGTTATGTCTCTAAACAAAGGAGTTCAAGTATCTCAGGTCTTGTTCTTGAGTGAGGGTGAAATTGAGCGTGACATGGACAGGCGTTTTGTGTGGCATCAGATCGGCAAAGTTTTTGATTTCTCGATCTATATTCTTAACTCTCATCTGTAGTCATGAGCTTTTGGTAGTGACTAAAATAATGGGATTGCAGATACAAGTGGCTGAAATGAGTTTCCTGAGTCTAGAGATAAGGTGAGAAGCCAAAATCTAATCAGCAGTCCAAGTGGATCTTTCTGCCAAATGTGAAGATTTGTGCAGGCGTCCTGAGACATCATCAGACAAACAGACAACCCGACTACAGCTATCAAAAGTAGCGGCATAAAAATGTCAATATTGGACTAAAACACAACTAGAAAAGCTGGGAGTATTGGACCGAAGCAGGTCCAGTAGCAGTTGGAGACTGGTTTAACTGGACATCTTTCAGATGTAAAAATATAAATGTATGTGAAGAAGAAAGATGCTAAAAGTAAACAGTTAAAACATGAATCAGTAATATTATCTTATTAACAGCTTACTTCTTTGCAGCAGAGGGTTGCTCTCCTTTAAAATCAATAAAGCGAGGATTTGACCGGTCACTCTTCATGGACAAACAGCTGGATCCCGGTTCAGATTCAGAGTCCAGCATCAGGATGGTCCTGTTAGAAAGAGACGAAGACCATCAGAGAGGTAAATCTACTTGCTCAACTCCCCCTGTTACGCTTTGCACAGTTACTACTATTATTTCAAGTTGATCACTGGTCACTTTTCATGGACACACAGCTGGGTTCTGGTTCAGGAGAGTCTGGTCTCTGATGGATCCTGATGAATTCAGTTTGTTAAGAACACAACACAGCCAGATGTTTGGGTGTGAATAATGTTGGTGCAGTGATCTGAGTGCTAGACAGTTAGAGATGGTCCTCTCACCTCTGAGCTTTGGTCTGGTGGTCCAGTTCCCCACTCGAGTGTTTCCTCCGTCCTGTTCCCCACTCAGAGTGGTTCCTCTGTCCTCACACTGATCCATGCTGCTGAACTCAGCCTTTCATCTGTAGAGGAAACACAACATCATTTATCTTTGGCTCTTCTTGTCTCTTTCACATCACTGTCATTTGAATGCATCATCAGCTGCTGTAGTTCTACTATCAGTCCACTAGATGGAGCACACACACACACACACACACACACACACACACACACACACACACACACACACACACACACACAATGCACCCACTTGCACACGCTTTCCTGCCACTAAACATTTCAGATACACATTGTGGAGGTGGGCGTGGGTTTCGTTAAGCTGCCGTTGCGAGAGGTGTGGGTACGGCTCATGAGCAGTGCCAGGTGAGTTAATTAACACAGCTGGTGCTTGTTGTCTAATTACACTCTTCCTTTAAATGCAATAGTGTGATGGACCATCATATGACTGCCACACACCACAGGCGTAAGGAAGCAGCACTGTGGGATAATTTTTATTTGAACTGTGTTCAAAGTTCTGAGCAATGGGACTGTGTGTGAGGGAGAGAAGCTGGGCAACCTGGGGCACAATGTTGAAGTTTGTGAGTTTGTATCAACTACTTTCTGTAGTCACCCAGCCGAGACAGCCAAGCCCCGCCCTACGCAAATCAAATGTTATTCTACTACCTACTGCACGCAAATCATCCCGTAAATCACCAATTTTAAACATTACAGCAACACAACTGCAGCTGGAGCCCCTGATGACTGAGATGCACAGAGGAGAAAGACGGCAGCTGGACTTCACTTCACAGACTACGGTGATTCCTAACGGACGTTTTTTTGCAGCATGTGCGTTCTTGAGAATGTACGTCTATTTTATAGTGTCATGTTATACACCATTACTGTTTTTATAATTAATCAGGAGTGCATTTTAGAGAGTAAGATGTTTTCTGTTTAGTTAATGACTTGATTCAAAACTAGCCGCTAGCCTGTGTAAACTGTTTCTACATTTTAATAGCTATCGTTTCTAAGTTTTGCACTCAATATTTATATTGTTTATTCTTTTTAAATGGTCATGTGATTCCTACAATGACTGTCATTATATTACATGTTAGAATACTTATTTGTGTTTGCTAATCGTTAATTGATAGATCATTATATTCTAACTATTATTAGCCAGGAATGTTGCTCTATATGTAGATGGCTAGGTCTAGCTTAGGTTTGCCTTTTGCTGTATTGATCTGTAATTATCTTCTCTAATCAGTCTGTACTGTTGTGCTTTGTTGTTACAGAACCAAACAAAAAAAATCGCTATATTTTTTACATACTAACAGCGTAGCAGACAGTCACGATTTTGAATTGCCGGGACGCTAAATTGTCCCGGTTTACACCAGGAGCGGCGTCAGCCGATTTTTGCCGTGTCTTCAGCCCTGAATGTTTTGAGTGTAGCCCCGAATGTAGGCCTAACTTTTTCCAGTTTATTTTTCCGAGGTGAATAGAACGGGCAGCTACGTGTGGGGTCCGACCATGGTGTATTTGTTGCTATCACCTAGCAACCGTCTCTACGTGAGGAAAGCTGTGAAAGGTGAAGTTTTCGGAGGAATCCTAGCCAAATCAGTCTAATACATTGATGCCATCAACACAAAGTTTAGGAGCGCAATAGGCTACTAATGATTTAGTTTGAAGTTAGCGTGACGTTTCCAGTCTATGGTTCAGACTCAAACCCAAACCCACGGTGCTCTAACAGACCTGTGCGTCTCTTAGTGTCCACTCTCGCTGTAAAATGCTGGGCAGCCTCAGGTTTATGGATGCGCTCAGCTGTGGACCGTTCTCTTAATACATTAATGCTGTACATGCTGCAGCAGATGTGTTGCGTTTGTGCTCCGTGTATTTCTGCAGCAGTAGTTTCGGTTTTCGACCTCCGACATAGAGCAACATACAGCCACTTCCCTAGTTAAACTATTTGTCTCATTCAGAGACCAGAGACCCAAACGGGGCTCTGAGTCTGTCAGAAGGTCTGAGAATGCATGTAATGCACAGCAGACTATGGTGCAGCTATAGATTATTTTCTGAAACATAGTGACTTTATTCTTGTAACAGCCTATTATAACTTTATTTTTCTCAAAATATCACGACTCCTCCAAATCACGGAGAACACAGATATACTGTATTTTGAATGTGCACAAAGTTTTGGACATAACACATCTGAAATATTACAGTCCAGGGTATTATGAATAAATTAAAATTAATTAATGTATCACTGAGGTGGATAATTGTCATATGCACATTAAGGAGGTTACCTCCCCAACAAAAGACGCAAAACAGGAGGGAACAGTAAATGATTCCCATAGGCTACATGTGTGCTGACTCAGATATAATTAGAAAAGTTGATCTAGGAGAATAAATAGTTGAAAGTAATACAGAATGCCTGAGAGCCTTACTTCAATATATTCCATTGTTTTTATTTTTGGATTGTAATCTATGTTTCTCTTCACATAAAGATATTTGCAGCATACACTGATTCAGAAAAAGGTAGAAATAGGTGCATAAAGATTCACCAGAATGCAGGAAATTAAGTGTTAATGCTCAAAATTTCCAATAAATCATTTTAATTACTTTGGTGTTATTGAAATAAATAACACTTCAAAAAACCTTCATTTAGATCTCAACTACACAGCTGTAAAGTGTTCTGACTGCAGCCTCACGGTTGGTACAGACAGACGTATAAACACCTGGCAAAGTATTTAAAACCTCCTCTGTAGTAGTTCATGTTACAACATGGAGATTTATCTTCAACACAAGAGTCATACAAACTTTCTCAGGAAATAAGAAGTGAAGTAGAAATATTATATTTAACATCACAGAGCCAGAAACTAACCCTAAAGATACCAAAGACTAACGTGTTGTTAAAGTATCAAACAGCAACTTAAAGTTTCTTCAAACGGTCCAAAGAGTTGATGAAGAAGAGTTGATGAAGAAGAGGGTCACTCTCCGCATGGAGATAAATCTCTGTCACAGGTGAGCTGTTTCCTGAAATGAGTCACAGCTCCACCTGGCAGGAAGGGCTGAAGCAGAAGCAGATTTTCACAATAAAATGACGTTTGGATTGCTGTTGATGCTCCGTTACTGACTGAAAGATTTAATGACTGTAGACCAGTTGTGTGTGTGTGTGTGTGTGTGTGTGTGTGTGTGTGTGTGTGTGTGTGTGTGTGTGTGTGTGTGTGTGTGTGTGTGTGTGTGTGTGTGTGTGTGTGTGTGTGTGTGTGTGTGTGTGTGTGTGTGTGTGTGTGTGTGTGTGTGTGTGTGTGTGTCCCAGTAAGAGCGTGTAGGCTGAGTCCTTTTGCAGCAGCCCAGGTTCAAATCCCCTATCCTCCCCCTCTATTTCTCTCCCCCTTTCCTGTCTATCCACTGTCGATTAAAAGGAACACTTTCAATAAAATAAAAAACAAGAGTAGAGAGCAACAATAATATAAAATATTAAAAAATAATATACAAATAAAATATAGAATAAATAGGCCTATTCTAAAGAGCAAAAAATCCTTCATCACACAAATGTGAAAACACACTAAAGAGAATCTAGTTATTATACTATTATACCTCTCTCTGCCTTTCCTCTCTCTCTCTCTCTCTCTCTCTCTGTCTCTATTTTTTTTCAATTTTCAATTTCATGTTGCTTTATTGGCATGACAAAAAAAATACATCTGTGTTGCCAAAGCATAAGAACAAACATACATATAAAATGGCAAGGAGTAAATACATCTGATGTAATAATAATAGTAATAATAATAATAATAATACAAGTAAACATATTATAATTATGATATAAATGCAGATACTAAACATCTTCTGTGCCGTTCCCTCAGAGGGTACATTGAAACAGTATATAAAAAAGAATACAAATAACTAAAATAATAAATTAGAAAAGAAATGATAATCTATACAATTCTCTATTTATTGTTCCTTGCTCCAGGAGAAGACATATTTAGCTGCTAGCCATGCCATGTTTTTATCTTCCCCTAATAAAAAAGGAAGCTTTCTGTCCTCAGTATAGGTAGTGAAGCCTGGTATATGTTTTTCGAATTTTTGGAAATATTTGGTTCTTAAGCCTTCATATTTGGGACATGTACATAGGAAATGTAATTCTGTTTGGATATCCTGATGGCAGTGTGTACAGACTCGTTCCTCTCGTGGTCTCCACACTTTTAAATGTCGACCTCTTTCAATTTCAAGCTCATGGTCACTGACTCTGGATTTTGTTAAAATTCGTATTTCTTTTGGATTTTTAGTTTTGAGATATTCAGCCAATTTGATATCTCTGTTCAGGGATTGATAACAGAGGAGTTTGTGTTGTATTTTATTTTCATTTTGCCATTGTTCTGTATACTCGTCTTTTAATTTAGTTTCAAATCTTTTGATTGAAGACCGAGGATTGTGTCTGTGGCAGCTCTGAGGCTCAGTGTACCTGTCTCTCTCTCTACCTGTCTGTCTACTACTGACTGTGTTTAGCTCAGTGTACTTGTCTCTCTCTCTCTACCCGTCTGTCTATTACCGGCAATTTCCACTGGATGCGGAACGTCTCCGGAACGTCGACGGAGTCATTAGGTTTCCATTAAAGTCAATCTGTGTATTTCCACTGACTGCGGAACGTCTGCATCTCTACTCCGTCCCAGTTCCGTCAGTCCGCAGCCCTCCGCAGCAGATACGCAGAGCTTCTATTTTTGACGGACGACGGAGAGCTCCGCAGCAATTCAGCACACGGCAGATAGTGTGGGACAGGAAGTCGAGCACCGAAACAAAATAAATATCCGGTTAATTTTCAAAATAAAATACACCGTGCTCACGGCGGATCATATTTCCCTGCACTACACCTTGAAAACACAGCACAGAGTCGTTTCCCCTCTAGTCCTCTGGGTGGAAACAAACTGTTGTTGGTTTTGTGGTTCTATTCTACGTGAATTCGCGAGAACTTGTGGGTCCTCGTGACTACAGCTGTCAGTCACGGCCGCAGCCGTTCCGCAACAAATCCGGACCCGGTGGGTATTGACGGACGGCGGAGCACGCAGCAGACACGCAGCGGAGCCGGTTCGCAGCCGTTACGCATCCAGTGGAAATCCCCGGTTACTGACTGTGTTTAGCTCAGTGTACCTGTCTCTCTCTCTACCTGTCTGTCTATTACTGACTGTGTTTAGCTCAGTGTACCTGTCTCTCTCTCTACCTGTCTGTCTATTACTGACTGTGTTTAGCTCAGTGTACCTGTCTCTCTCTCTACCTGTCTGTCTATTACTGACTGTGTTTAGCTCAGTGTACCTGTCTCTCTCTCTACCTGTCTGTCTATTACTGACTGTGTTTAGCTCAGTGTACCTGTCTCTCTCTCTACCTGTCTGTCTATTACTGACTGTGTTTAGCTCAGTGTACCTGTCTCTCTCTCTACCTGTCTGTCTATTACTGACTGTGTTTAGCTCAGTGTACCTGTCTCTCTCTCTACCTGTCTGTCTATTACTGACTGTGTTTAGCTCAGTGTACCTGTCTCTCTCTCTACCTGTCTGTCTGTCTACTACTGACTGTGTTTAGCTCAGTGTACCTGTCTCTCTCTCTATCTGTCTGTCTACTACTGACTGTGTTTATCTCAGTGTACCTGTCTCTCTCTCTACCTGTCTGTCTATTACTGACTGTGTTTAGCTCAGTGTACCTGTGAGCCAGCTGGTCGAGGGGGTGGACATCTGAACACTGCTGGTTGCTCAGGAGAGCTTTGTATGCAATGGAATTTTTATCAGCTTGATTTAAATGCTTTTTTTAAATTTAATTGACCTGTTTTGGATTTGAATTTTCAGAGGGAATATACCGAGTTCTGCTCTGCATGCATTGTTTGGGGTGTTTGGGGTGTTTCGGCGAACTTTTAGAATCATTTTACAGAATTCCAATTGTAATTTTTCAGTGGGAGTTTTATCCCAGTATTTAAATTCTGGTTTCGAAATCGGGCCCCAAACTTCTCTTCCGTAAAGCATTATTGGTGTTATCAGAAAATTGTAGATTTTTGGCCAAATTCTTGCGGGGATATTTGTTTTTCCAAATTTGCATTTGATTGCATACAAAGCTCTCTGAGCTTTATTACATAGTGTGTTTATGGCCAGGTTGAAACTCCCTGATGCACTTATTTCAATCCCTAAGTAATTATATGATCTCTTTTGTTCTAGTCTGGTGTTGCCCAGAGTGAAGTTGTAACTCTGTCTATTTACCTGAGCTCTGGCTCTCCTCTGAAATACCATAACACTGGTCTTTTTCAGATTGACTGTCAGTGCCCATTTCTGACAGTACTGCTCTAGGACGGACAGGCCCTGTTGTAAACCCTCTTCTGTAGGGGACAACAGAACTAGATCATCGGCATAGAGCAGGAACTTGATGTTGGTATCATGAAGTGTGAGACCTGGGGCTGCAGATTGTTCCAACATCGCTGCTAGTTCATTGATGTAGATGTTAAACAGTGTTGGACTCAAACTGCATCCCTGTCTCACTCCACGCCCTTGTTTAAAGAATTCTGTTCTTTTTGAGCCATTTTTTACTGCACATTTATTTTCTGTGTACAGTGATTTAATAGTGTCATAGACTTTACCCCCTATACCGCTTTCAATAAGTTTATAAAAAGCCCATGGTGCCATATTGAGTCAAAAGCTTTTTTAAAGTCTATAAAACATGCAAATATTTTCTCATTTTTAATTTTGGTGTATTTTTTTAATAAGGGTGTGCAGAGTGTAGATGTGGTCTGATGTACGATATTTTGGTAAAAAGCCATTTTGATTTTTACTTAAGACATTGTGCTTAGTAAGGAAGGACAGTATTCTGGCATTAATGATACTACAGAAAACCTTCCCCAGACTACTGTTCACACAAATGCCTCTGTAATTGTTAGGGTCCAATCTGTCGCCATTTTTGAAAATAGGGGTGATGAGTCCGTGGTTCCAGATCTCAGGGAAATAACCAGACTCCAGGACAAGGTTGAACAGCTTGTGGAGGGTTGCCTGCAGTGTAGGGCTACTGTGCTTTAGCATCTCAGGGCAGATGCTGTCCACTCCACAAGTCTTTCCAGCCTTCAGAGCCTTCACTTGGCTCTGTATTTCTATTAGTGTTATTTCTGTATCTAGGGGGTTTTGGTAGTCTTTCACCTTTTCCTCTAACTGGTTTTAAGATTTTCAATGACTGAGTGTTGTTGGGGGGTGATTGCACTATAATCAATATTCTTATACAAAAATTCAAGGTGATTTTTCCAGATCAAACCATTTTGTATTGTTAATTTATCTTTAGTTTGTTTTGGACTGAATGTATTCCACAAATTCCAGAAGACATTTTGGTCAATGGCTTCTTCTATTTTGTTAAGTTCTTCAGATCTGTAAAGCTCTTTTTTCTTATTGATTAGTGTTTTGTAGTATTTTAGTGCCTGATGGTATTGGACCCGTATTTGACTCTCATGGGGTTCTCTGTGTTTTTGGTTAGATAATAGTCTTAGTTGTTTTCAAGCATAAACACATTCATTATCGTACCATTTTTCTTTTGAAGGTTATGGTTTTGTTATTTTTTTCCTATAGTTATTTATTTAGAGATTTGATTTTGTAGTTAATTGATCCAATATATTTAAATGCTGTGTAGCCAAATTTACTCCATCTTTTGTGCATGGGAATTTAGTGAGTCTGTAGAGATTAAGTTTTGATTTGATTTCTGTACTGTCAAGTACAGTTAAATAATCCTCTATGTTGTTACATTTTTTCCATATATATTTTTGATGGAGGTCATACATTTAGCTGGTTTCTGATTCTGGTACAATGCTATACTTTGTAGACTTATTTAAATAAAGTGTTTGGCAGTGATCTGAAAAGGGAAGTTGTGGTAAAACTACAAATGCATTGATATCCTCTGGGTCGATATCGGTTATGGTATAATCCACCACACTGTTACCTAACACGGAGGAATAGGTCATTCTCCCCAGAGAGTCACCACGGGTCCTTCCATTAACGATGTATAAGCCCAGGCTTTTGTATATCTGGGGAACTTGTTTTCCGTTTTTGTTTATAATATTATCAAAACTTTGTCTTTGTGGTATTGTGTGAGCTGGGACTTGGGAAATTTGACCGAATATGTGTTTGTTTCCATCTATTTTGATGTAGTCTTTCTCTTTTCCAGTTCTTGCATTGAGATCTCCACATATTAAGATGTGACCCAATGACTGGAAATTAATTATCTCTTTTTGAAGTTCTTGAAACATGTCCTCAGTGTAATAGGGGGAGTTTGAGGGTGGGATATAGATTGCACATAAATATATATGTCTGGTGCTATTACCTATACCTCTGTTGATTTTTATCCAAAGGTGAGTTTTTCCCTTTTTCACTGGTTAAATATCATTTTTATATTGTGCTTTATGCCAAATTAATGTTCCCCCTGAATCTCTTCCATTTTTAACATTTTGTTTTTTTACAGAAGGTACAGAAAATTCAATGTAATTATTAGAAAAATTAGATAGTAAATATGAATGGTTTCATGTAGAATGATGATATCTAAATTATTTACACTTTTTACAAATTCAGGATCAATAGTTTTATCCCCAAAAGTACAAACCCTGGATATTCCAACTACTAATTGAGAATGACATTTGTCTAGATACAGGATCTGTGTTTCACGTAGAAAGATTCAATTAAAAAAAAATTAAAAATTAAAAAAATCAAACTCCGATATTAAGTAGTACTATATTTGCTATGTACCTGTTGATATATATATATATATATATAGTACAGGCCAAAAGTTTGGACACACCTTCTCATTCAATGCGTTTCCTTTTTATTTTCATGACTATTTACATTGTAGATTCTCACTGAAGGCATCAAAACTATGAATGAACACATATGGAATTATGTACTTAACAAAAAAGTGTGAAATAACTGAAAACATGTCTTATATTTTAGATTCTTCAAAGTAGCATTCTCTCTTTGGATAGTGGGTTGTGTCAGGTAGATTTCTTGGTTTGTTTGGTTGTACTGTTGTTGTGGATGTTTTGTGTAGGGGGGCTGCTGAGGGTACATCTGCTGGGTAGGGGGACGTCTGCGTGGGTGAAGAGTTTCCTGATTGAGTGGTGTTTCTTCTGCGCTCAGGGGTGGGTGTGGATGTGCCTCGGCCTAGGGCTGTGTCTTTGAGGCTCTTTGCAATAGTCCCACAGCTCTCTCACTGAGGTGGATGTGGTCACATAGGTGCTGCTGAAATATGTCTCTGTGGAGGGCTACTTGGACGTTCTGCAGTTGTGTGCATTTCTTTCTAATCTCAGCGTTGATTGTGTTAATTGTGTGTTGGGGTGTGTCAGTCCTTGGGAGTAAAGATGATATAGTTATTCGTGCTCTGGGGTATTTCTCTCTTGCTTTCCTTGCCACCTGCCACAGTGCTGTTGGTAAGTCGCTGATCCTTGCAGTAAGGTCGTTGGTCCCTGTGTGGATCAAAATGTGCTCCACATCTTGATACCTCTGTTTGGATAGCTGCTCACTAGCCTTCTTCGTGGTGGGGGTCCAGAGTTTCACTGCTTTTCGGCCTGGGAAGAAGCGTTTTAAGTCAATGTGTTTCCTGTTTGAGTCGCACATTAATATGATCTGAGAAGTGTGTGCTGTGTGTGTGTGATTGGGTTTATCAGTACTGTGGTCAGTGTGTGTGTCAGTGTCTGTAGTCAGTATGTGTGTTTGAGGGGTTTTTGTGGGTGAGTAAGTGGTGGGGGTTGGATGGGGTGTAGTGGGTTCCGATAGGAAGTCCACAAACTCCCTCTCCAGGATGGAGAGTCCCTCTCTCCGTACCTTCACACTGGAGGACAGTTTGGGGCTGCAGTGAGGAGAGGAGGTCACATGACTGCTGCTGGGGAGGGCTGGTCTCTGTGGGGTCTCTGTCTGTTGTCTGTTTCCTTTCTTCTTCTTTTCTGCTACGCTTTTCATTGATTGGAAGTGTTTGTAAAAATTATCCAGGCTATTTTCTGATCCCTGGATTATGATTGTGCCATTGTGATAGATGTTGATAATCAGGGTGGGACAGGTGGGATCTTCCTCACAGACTGTAATTTGTCTCCCTTTGCTGATTCCATTCTTCTTAACATGGGTGAATATCTCACAATAGGCTGCATGCCAGGCAGGAGGATGATGGGTGAAGAAGAGCAGGTTGCTTTTGACCCTACAGTTTCCTTTCATTGTAAATTGTAATGATCCTCTCAGGTGAGTCCTGGAGGGCTTTTGTTTTGAAGGACTTCCTATCTTTTAGGGAAGTCACATGGTCAGGATACTGGATCTCGTATTCGTTGTTGTCCGGTGGCAAAAGCGGCAGATCTGAATATTCTGCCGGCGACGTTAGATGGCCGATAGCGGAGCCGTCCTCCATCGCGGCATCCATTCACTCGGACCGACGGTAGTTTTTTTCTTCTTTTTTTCTTCAGTAATTAACGTTAACGGTTGATGGTGCCGGTTGATCCTTGTAACGTTGATTAGTGTCCGGTGATTCGTGTCTTCTCTCTCTCTCTCTCTCTGTGTGTGCAGAGTGAGTCTCAGGAGCGTGTGAGTTTTCTATCTTTGTTTTTCTCTTTATTTTGGGTTTTGTATGTGTTTATTTGGTTGTGTGGTGGTTAGTTATTAGTTTGTGGAGGGTTTAGTTCGGGTAGTTTGGTGGTCAGCCGTGTATCATGCCCGTGGTTGGTGGCCATGCGGTGCTAGAGAAGCTAACACGCCGATATGCGGTGAGGATTTCCCCGCATGTGGGCTGTTCAGTGGAGGAGGCCAGCTATGCTGTCGGGGGGGTTGCGGGCTTTGACAGTGTTTTGTCTGCCTCTCGTATGAACAGGGCACTGGTTATTTTCCTGGATGATGTGGTGAAGGTTGACACTGTGGTGGAGAAAGTAATTGTGATCCGGGATACTTTCACCCCGTTTCTCCTGCTGGTGAGCCCAGCTAAACGATCACGATTTCAAACGCACCTCCGTTTATTAAAACTGATGATTTGGCCAAAGAGCTGCTGCGGTACGGCCAGCTGATGTCTCCCATTAAAATGGTTCTGCTCGGGTGCAAGTCACCAAAACTCAAACACGTAATGTGTCACAGAAGACAAGTCTTCATGATTTTGAAAGACAACGCGGCTGATTTGAATTTAACGTTCAGTTTCAAAGTTGAAGGATTCAGTTTTGTTGTTTTTGCAACCTTGGATACGATGAAGTGTTTTGGTTGTGGGGAGGAGGGTCATTTGGTCCGTTTTTGTCCGCACCGGCCGGGCCGCGGTCCCGCTGAACCAGCCCCCGGTCCCAATGGGTCGGGCGGTTCGGCCGACCGGGCCACGGAGCCTCGTCCGGGGGGCTCAGACTCGGATGTTGCGCCTCCTGCGGCTGACTCGGACTCGGCAGGTGTGCAACAGTGTGCAGAAACTGCACAGGTTACAGAGCCAGACACGCGGGAAAACAAAGATGTTGAACATAATGAGAGTGGAAACGAAGGACACGCCCAGTCTAATGACAAAGCAGAAAATAACAGACAGGGAAAAAGAGAGGCAGTGCTAAAGGAAAAAGCTGCAGTCAGAATGTTATTAATGTGGTTGATGATGTTCTGGCTGAGAATATGTCCGAAGACCCGGAGATCACTAAAAGATCCAGCAAAAGAAAAAGCAGTTCTAACAAAGAGCAGAGTGAGGCAAAAGTTAAAAAGCTGTTCTTCCCTGACCTGAGAGGGTTCATCAGGTCTGATCTGAGAGGGTTCGTCAGGTCTGATCTGAGAGGGTTCATCAGGTCTGATCTGAGAGGGTTCATCAGGTCTGATCTGAGAGGGTTCGTCAGGTCTGATCTGAGAGGGTTCGTCAGGTCTGATCTGAGAGGGTTCATCAGGTCTGATCTGAGAGGGTTCATCAGGTCTGTAGCCTGGCTGAGGAAAGATAGTGAAGGGTTTACTATCCAGGAGATTTACCGCCTCAAGAAACTTGTCACTAAAGTCAGAGCTCAACTTGTTGAGGATGATGACTAGGTATAATATGGTTCTTCACATACTTCTGTGTGTTTTTGCTCTTTCCTTTTTAATGGCGGATTTAAAAATTGGATCTTTAAACATTAATGGAGCAAGAAGCGATGTAAAAAGAGCTTCTCTTTTTAAACTGATGGAGTTAAAAAACCTTGATGTTACTTTTCTGCAACTGACTCCCAGTGATGTGGAGAATGAGAGTGAGTGGAGGAAGCAGTGGCCTGGGGAGGTTATTCTCAGCCATAAGGCCTCTAACAGTGGGGGGGTCGGGGTGCTCTTCTCTAAGGTTTTCGTCCCTGCTCCTTTAGTGTGGAGGAGATCATTTGTGGGCATATTATAAAAATTAAGGTTCAGTATGAAAATCTAGAACTTATTTTTGTGAATGTGTATGCTCCAGTTTTGGCCGTTGAACGAATGACATTTTTAAACCTTTTGTGTGATGTCATTAAGGATTGCACTGATGCTTTTTTGTTTTTGGGCGGTGATTTTAACTGCACAGAGAATCCCACTTTAGACCGTAACCACCTGGAGCCTCATCCTGCTTCCTCAGCCCGACTCAGGCGTCTGATGGAGAGCTGTGAGCTGAAGGATGTGTGGAGAGGTTTTAACAGGAACGCCAGGCAGTACACCTGGAGTCATTCCAGAGACAACATGTGGTCTTTGGCCAGGCTGGATCGCTTTTATTGTTTTAAACACCATTTTGGTGTTTTTAAACCATGTGTAATTACTCCTGTTGGTTTTACTGACCATTGTCTTGTCCAGTGTTTATATTCAAAATGTAAAATTGCACAGCGCATATTGGCACTTTAATACTGGACTTTTAAATGATAACTATTTTAAAGAGGGGTTTGAGTGTGTGTGTGGGGTATACACCAGAGCCAAAAGTCCAGTTTCCCATTGTTGCAGCAGTGGTGGGATATTGGGAAGGTTCAGGTGAAACTTTTTTGTCAGCAATATATTCGCAATGTCACCAAGCACATTACCAGGTCTCTTCAAGACCTAGAGATAGAAGTAGTGGAATTACAGGAGTTGGTGGATTCCACAGTAAATCAAGGGCATGTTGAAGCTCTTAAAGTCAAAAAGGCTGCTTTAGCCAACCTGTTGGGCATCACAGCACAGGGGGCTCTGGTCCGCTGCCGCTTCATGAACGCTTCCCAGATGGATGCCCCCTCGCAGTTCTTTGGTCTGGAGCGAAAGAATGGGCAAAGAAAGATCATCCATTCCCTACGCTCTGCAGATGGAGGTACAATCACGGGGACGCCTGAGATCAGGAGGTATGCCACCTTGTTCTATAAAGACCTGTTCAGAGAGGAGTATGTGGAAGATGCTGAATCAGCTGCTTCTTTCTATGATGGCCTTCCTCAGGTGGGTGCTGACAACAACACAGTGCTGGACGACCAACTGTCCCTGAATGAACTGTATGTTGCTCTGATGAGCCTTGGGAACGATAAGGCACCAGCCATCGACGGGCTGCCTGTAGATTTCCACAAGACCTTCTGGCCCGTGGTTGGAGAAGATCTCCTGGAGGTGTTCCAGGACAGCTTGAGCAGAGGACGTCTGCCGCTGAGCTGCAGAATGGCAGTCATCACCTTGCTGCTGAAGAAAGGAGATTTACAGGAATTAAAGAACTGGAGACCTGTTTCTCTGCTGCTTGGGGACTACAAGATCCTGTCTAAAGCTCTCGCTTCTCGGCTTCGGGAAGTGATGAGTGAAGTGGTTCATGTCGACCAGACTTACTGTGTGCCCGGCAGGTTAATGAGTGATAATATCACTCTAGTTCGGCATGTTTTGGACGTCTCTGGCTCACTGGGTATGGATACTGGTCTTATTTCTATAGACCAGGAAAAGGCTTTTGCGGGGTTGAACATCAGTACTTGTGGAACACACTCAATGCTTTTGGCTTCAGCCCAGGTTTCATAGCTAAGATTCAGGTACTGTACCGTGACATTGCAAGTATATTGAAGGTTAATTGTGGTTTTGCTGCACATTTTAATGTGCAGAGAGGGGTACGGCAGGGGTGCTCTCTGTCGGGGATGCTTTATTCCCTGGCTATTGAGCCTCTGCTTCATAAGCTCAGGAATGATCTTTTGGGTGTGTATTTTCCTGGGTGTGCTTCATCTGTTTAACTTTCAGCTTATGCAGACGATGTCGTGGTTGTTTTAAATAAGCAGATATCGACACTTTGGTAGCGAATGTGAGTATTTTTATTCACATCTCTTCTGCTAGAGTTAATTGGGCTAAGAGTGAAGCTGTGGTGGTGGGGGATAAGTTACATAGCACTCTATCTCTACCAGGAGGGCTAACCTGGAAGAAAGGAGGGGTCAAATATTTGGGAGTGTTTTTGGGTGAGGACTGTGTGTTTTAAAAAAATTGGGATAATGCTTTGGAAAAAATAAAAGGCCAGTTAAAGAAATGGAAGTGGCTCTTACCGAGCATGTCCTACAGAGGGAGAACTCTTGTTATCAACAATCTGCTGTCTTCTTCGCTGTGGCATAAACTGTCTTGTGTGGACCCCCCTTCTAAAGTTTTAGTTAATTTCTTTTGGGATAAGCCTCACCAGATTCCCCAGTCTGTTCTGTTCCTTCCAAAGGAAGGAAGACAAGGATTGATTCATTAAATGGCCTGTACATTTTGTAAATGACCTGACCAATAAAATGTAGTTCATCCATTGCTTTAGTTAGATGTTTCTTTTTTTATGAGGTCATGAATAAATATTTTGTGTGGGTAACATTTAAAATAAATTTATTTTGTATTTTTAGTTTTCTAACTAGCCGTCTTGGTTCATCTTTCCACTGTTCCAACAATCACCACTCTGGTTTGGTTGAAATAAACCCTTAATTCACCCATTTACATGTGGAGATTTGCTGGCTCTATACACGCTAAAAGTCCTGATTATTTACATGAAGTCTGGTGGAGATATGCTGGTTCTATACATGCTAAAAGTCCTGATTATTTACATGGAGTCTGGTGTAGTTTGGTGATGGTGATTTCGGGGCTGTTTCATGTTAAACTAAAAGGATCTTACTCTTTAACTAAAAGGTCTATCTCTGTAGGGATCCATTAGAATAATAATCTGAGTCTGTCAGCAGCAACAACAGAACTTTTAGTGGACACTAACTGACAGAAATTAACTCAATACTGGGCTGATGTCAAAGATTGTTGTTCTCATAAGTCACTTAGACACAAAAAAACATGGGAAATAGGGTAGAAAATACCCGTAGTTACTCTTTAAATGTGACATAGATAAATGTAAATTGGTTTAGGTTTATGTAACAACTCTAGACGTACAACAAAAACTTCTTGCAGGTTTATCCCAAACCCATCAGGAAGTACCCCATGTTGTATGTAATTTGCTTTTTTTGCCATTTCAAGTCGTCGCAGTGTAACAAAGTACTACAGATGTAACCCACAACTTCAGTTTGGTATTGGGCAAGCTACACACGATGAAAAGTTATTAAAAGCTTGAGTTTTTGTCCGAAACAATTCGGGGATTACACTGTAAAAAATGTAAAAGATTTAGGGTTTACAGTGTAAATTTCAGAGGGTCAGAGTAATACATTTAGGGAAATAATGGCATCCCAAAACTGAATCCTATCAGTAGTAATGACCTTAAAGAGACCTCAAACACATCACAGTAACTTTATGCTTTTATTGTGAAAAGAGTCAGAACTCAAAACTAAACGTGACACAAGTCAACGGCATTTCTACAATTTCATGATCACAGCTTACATCTTTAAAGGACTGGAAGTGGAAGAAGTTTACAATGTTCACGAGGAATCTGTTCAATCATTCTAAATTATTTTATACAAAGTTCATTCATTAGTTTATAACAATAACATGACATATTTCTGTAAGTGTGAGAAAACAGGAGGAGACTCTCCATCCTCCACAGAATACAGAGACACTGAGGAACCAGGAGACCGGAGCCAGAACCCAAACCCAGGATAAATAGGCTCAGTGAATGTGGTGTTGAAGGTGTGGAGATGGATCAGTGAGTCAGAGGAGACTCTGTAGAAGGACAGAGAGCCAGCAGGACAGTCCACATACACTGCTACTCTATCAGAGACAATGGAGGAGGAGATGGGTGTGTTTATCTTATTGTGACAGACATAGTAACCATCATCAGAGCAGATCAGAATCCAGGACTGAGCATTATCTCCAAACCAACAGTCAGCAGTGTATCCTCTCCTCTTGATTCCTCTGTAACTCACTGCTACATGAACCCTTCCTCTCGTCTCGACCTCCCAGTAACAGCGACCAGTCAGACCATCTCTACACCGCAGCTGAGGCCTGCAGTCAAACCTCTCTGGATGATCAGGATGTGGCTGCTCCTCCTCACTAATATGGTCATAACCACTACAGTGCTCAATTACCTATTTGTGAGGGTGAAATAAAATAAAAAATTTTGCCGCGAAGGTTTGAACGGTCTTCTGGACCTCCACCAGACCAGCGGGCGCTTGTTGGATTGTTATCGGCCTCAGCATGCGAGGGATTCGGGTAGGAAGGATGCCGGTCAGGGCTGCTAGCCTGGCTAAGGAAACTACCACACAATTCGCCACTGCAGAGACTCATATTCACCAACGACAGCACACAAAATGGATATATAAGCTACAAATACACATGGAACTGCTGCGTGATGATTATTACCGGAGCCTGGCTGAACACACTCACTCATCCCAGACGGCAGCTAGCAGCTAAGAGGGTAGGTGAATTTAAACAATGGCTAAGTTGCTAAATGCATCTTGTTGTCATGTAAGGTCCCTGTTCATGTTGCACAGACATTTTAATTGCATTTTGTGTCTGTTAAGAGGCACAAAGGCACTCTTTATCTTATGCCCCCATAACTGCCGTTTTAGCTGCAGCAGCTCCGTGTTGCTAGCACTGTTCGGCTCGTTTTTTTTGCTATCGGCAGTACTCAAATACATATAGCAATCAAGATTAACGTAAAAATTGCCCGGAGTTCTCCTTTAATAACGCTGTTACCATTACTGCCAAAAAATGCGGCGTGTTACTATATTTGAAGCTGTTTTTTTCATCAGACCAACTAGATCGCTGAGCCGAGAGGCAAAGACTTTTTCTTTTGCTGTTCTTCCTTGGTTAGTGGGCAGTGCACGACACAAGTGCATAAATGCTGACGATTGGCTGAGGTTGAGTAAAATGTTATGGTAAGCCAATCAGAGGTAGAGTTGGGGGGGTGTTCGAAAACACGCATAGTCCGACCCACAACGAACACCACAAGCGAGTCCGTCAACGAGAGAGAAGACAGGTATGGCGTTATGAGATCAAGGAGAGGGTTAACTTTTCCCACCGTGGTCAGAAAGAACAGGGGAGACACTTTGGTTCTCTCACTATGACTCTAGATTCACTACTCTGAAGATAATCACCATCACTCTCTCACTCTTACGTTATTTGCACTACAAAGAGTTTATATATTTGTTATTTATTTTTGGTATAGTGCTTAACAAGCATAATGCAACAAGCATTTGCCCAGTTCTGGCCCGTTGAGGTGTTGTGTTATTTGTATCGATCCACTATATAAACATAATATCTACATACATGGTATTTGATTGGAGGCTAGTCTTAATTTGTCCCACAGCAACATTAAAATAGTTTAAATTTGTGTACATTGTGTCTGTTAATAATGTATTGTATTAAGTGTCCTTTTCATTATAATATTCAGATTTATCATAAATATTGAACATGCACATGTATTTTAAGTTCAGTTAAAGAGGGGTGGAGGTGGGGTCACATTTGAGCATTTAAAAATGTACTTGAAAGTAACGCAATAGTTACTATCTGAAGTAACAAGTTACTTTCATAATTTGTAACTGAGTACCTAATTTAGTTACTTGAGGTTTCAATTGTTTTGGAAGAAGTAACTAGTAACTGTACCTAATTACTTTTTAAAAGTAACTTGCCCAACACTTTCCCTAATACACTACTGTAGAGACATGAACACACGCTGACTGAAGCCATCACTTTCACGCAGTATGACAGAATGCTATATCACATATAGTCAAAATGAATGGAATTACCAAAGAAACCAAAATAAACCCACAACAACCGGTCATATTTACTCATACGGTGACCACAAAGCAATCAAAAACAAATAACACAAGTTTCTTAAAACCATGAACAGTTCCTTTAATATAAAGACAACTGTCCAAACTACATCAATTATTAACTAAAGGGAGTTATCATTTTAGTTCATGGAGTTGTCTCCTTTAAAACGTCCTACACAAATATTATGTTTATATATGTTTATCAGTATTTGTACCTGAGAGTGTCCAGTCTCCAGAGAGGATCCTCCAGTCCTGCAGACAGTAGCTTCACTCCAGAGTCTCTTGGATGATTGTAGCTCAGGTCCAACTCTCTCAGATGGGAGGGGTTGGAGCTCAGAGCTGAGACCAGAGAAGAGCAGCCTTCCTCTGAGATCAGACAGCCTGACAGACTGCAAACACACAGAACAACACACAGGAACCCTCTGTCAACACATGGAGCCATGTTTTTTGTTTTATTTGTTTGTTTTCCAGGTACATTTAGGTCCAGATTTGCAATACATCTTTAAAATCATCTGTGGTATTTAATTATTTAACAACAAAAGCAAATGATTAAAAATCCTCATGTGAAGTAACTCTGATGATCGAAACTACTGCTGAAGTTTATCATATCAACAGGCACAAAGCTACACATCAGTTGTTTTATCAACTAAAGTTTGTCAGATTTTAAATGGTCATCAGTTGAATATGTTAATGAATCCTGACCTGAGAGTCTCCAGTGTGGACTCTTCAGTCCAACAGAGATCAGCGCCACTCCTGAATCCTGCAGGTTGTTGTTACTCAGGTCCAGCTCTCTCAGACTAGAGGACTGGGAGCTGAGAACTGAGGACAGAGCTTCACAGCTTCTCTCTGACAGGTTACAGCCACTCAGTCTGGAGAGACAACAGGAAGAAAACAAGTTATTATATTTCTCTCCTGTTGAAAGATATCAGGGTATTTTTTGATGAGTAAATCCCACTTACAGAGCTTTTTTGGAGGCTTTGACCACTGGCAGCAGCCTCAGAAGAGCCTCCTCTGAAGCACAGTATTTCTTCAGGTCAAACACATCCAGATCGTCTTCTGATGACAGTAAGATGAAGACCAGAGCTGACCACTCAGCAGGAGACAGTTCATCTGTGGAGAGACTTCCTGAACTCAGGAACAATTGGATCTCTGCCACTAGAGAACCATCATTCAGTTCATTCAGTCAGTGGAAAAGATTGATGCTTCTCTCTGCAGACAGATTCTCATTGATCTTCTTTTTGATGTACTCCACTGTTTCCTGATTGGTCTCTGAGCTACTTCCTGTTACTGTCAGCAGACCTTGTAAGAGATTCTGATTGGTCTGCAGAGAAAGACCGAGGAGGAAGCGAAGGAACAAGTCCAGGTGTCCATTTGGACTCTGTAAGGCCTTGTCCACAGCACTGTGGTGGAAATGTTTTAGATTTTCTCTGAAGACGTTAGGCAGCCATGATGATGTTTGTTCTCCTGACAGCAGGTTCACTCCAGAGTTGGTGAATGTCAGATGGACATGAAGAGCAGCCAGAAACTCCTGAACACTCAGATGTATGAAGCTGAACACCTTGTCCTGGTATAGTCCTCTCTCTTCTTTAAAGATCTGTGTGAACATTCCTGAGCACAATGAGGCTGCTCTGATATCGATGCCACACTCTGTCAGGTCTGATTCATACAAGATCAGGTTGCCTTTCTGCAGCTGCTCAAAAGCCAGTTTTCCCAGAGACTCCATCATCTTCCTGCTCTCTGGACTCCAGTGTGGCTCTGTCTCATCTCCTCCATCATACTTGATGTTTTTCACTTTGGACTGAACCACCAGGAAGTGGATGGACATCTCAGTCAGGGTCTTGGGCAGCTCTCCTCCCTCTCTGTTTTTCAACATGTTGTCCAGAACTGTAGCAGTGATCCAGCAGAAGGCTGGGATGTGGCACATGATGTGGAGGCTTCGTGATGTCTTGATGTGGGATATGATTCGGCTGGCCTGATCCTCATCTCTGAATCTCTTCCTGAAGTACTCCTCCTTCTGTGGGTCAGTGAACCCTCTGACCTCTGTCACCATGTCAACACACCCAGGCGGGATCTGATTGGCTGCTGCAGGTCGTGTGGTTATCCAGAGGCGAGCAGAGGGAAGCAGATTCCCCCTGATGAGGTTTGTCAGCAGCACACCCACTGAGGTGGATTCTGTTACATCAGTCAGGATTTTAGTGTTGAGGAAGTCCAGAGGAAGTCGACACTCATCCAGACCGTCAAAGATGAACACAACCGGGAACTCTTCAAACCTGCAGATTCCTGCTTCTTTGGTTTCACTAAAGAAGTAATCAACAAGTTCCACCAAGCTGCACTTTCTCTCTTTCAGCACATTCAGCTCTCTGAAGGTGAATGGAAATGTGAACTGGATGTCCTGGTTGGCTTTGTCTTCAGCCCAGTCCAGAGTGAACTTCTGTGTTAAGACTGTTTTCCCGATGCCAGCCACTCCCTTTGTCACTACTGTTCTGATTGGTTCATCTCCTCCAGGTGGGGTTTTAAAGATGTCTTCTCGTCTGATTGTTGTTTCTGGTCTGTCTGGTTTCCTGGATGCTGTTTCAATCTGTCTGACCTCATGTTCATCATTGACCTCTGCAGTTCCTCCCTTTTTGATGTAGATCTCTGTGAACATCTGATTAAGACGGGTTTGGTTTCCTGCTTTAGCAATCCCCTCAAATACACACTGGAACTTCTTGTTTAGGTTAGATTTGAGTTTACGCTTACAAACTCCAGAACGACTTCCTGTAAGAACACACAACAAAGATCAGTAAGTGATTAACAAAGTAGACAGTTTACTTGCCCTAAATAATTTACATATAAACATATTATCTTTTGAGACATTATAAACGTCCCATTACTCCAGCAATTTAAATCTTTAGAGAAATCCTCTTACTGTGCTGCAGACGGTCAGCCAGCTCGTCCTGCTTCATTCTCCTCAGAAAGTGCAGTGTGATCTTCAGAAATGCCTCTCTGCTGATCCTCCTCTGCTCTTCATCCTCATCCTTCCTCTGACTCTCTGAGCATTCTGGGTAATCTGGACTAAGAACCTTCTGGATCTTCTTCAGCTCGTTCTTCACAAAAGTGACGATGTTCTCCTCCAGCAACTGGAACGGAAGATTTATGATTGACACAATCAAAGGCAAGGCAGCTTTATTTATAGAGCACATTTAAGCAACAGGGCAATGCAAAGTGCTTTACATAAAAACGTTTAAAATACAAGAATAAAAGTTACAGTGCAGTATTAGAAATGAAAAATTAAAGAGAAGGTAGAAACACTTAAAAACATAAAAGCATATAAAATACGAGATTTTATGGTGCTGGTATTGGACAATGTATAAACCGTAGCTCTATACACGTAATCAACCAGCAATCCTTGCCATTCTCAGAACGGGCTGGTCCCACAGGTCTTACTTTTTAATTTTTCTTTATAAGCTTATATAGATTTTCATACAGTTTCAACAATGCAACTTCAGTATAAGAAATGAACAATTATTTAAAGAAAGGCAACATCAAAAAGAAAGGTCTTCAGCCTTGATTTAAAAGAGCTGAGAGTTGCGGCGGACCTGCAGTTTTCTTGTAGTTTGTTCCAGATATGTGGAGCGTAAAAATTAGGGCTGTCAAAATAATGCGTATATTCTTCGGCTTGGCTCTCCTCGGCGCCAGATCGTTGCACCTACCAGGGCGGTAACTAGGCTCCCAAGTTGAACTCAGTCAGTTAGTTTTCGTCTTTGAGTTGTTACCTTGAGTTTTTTTTTTGCTAACGTACTGTTTTGTTTTTGTTCCTGTTCAGACCTACACCGCGAGACCTGCTGCCGTGGTGTGCCTTGTTGCCAGCTCTACTCACTCCTTCACTCCAACCATCTCGTTTGGATTGGTCTCTGAGCTACTTCCTGTTACTGTCAGCAGACCTTGTAAGAGATTCTGATTGGTCTGCAGAGAAAGACCGAGGAGGAAGCGAAGGAACCCAGAGCTGGATAGAGGAAAGAACTGAACTATCATTAAAACAATTTCTGTTAATCGTACTCCTAGTCTGTGTTGGTTTGCTGGGTCAAAATCAAAGCCTAACAGGTTGGGTACCGAAATCCGGTGCTAATATGGCACCGGTGCCTTAACAACCGGTATCTACCAGACCGAATAGCAACACGGATTTTGGCACCTCATTTCGGTGCCACTGATATGTCTACGCTTCTCTTGGATGCTCTGAAAACGTTACAGGCAACAGAAACATTGCTGCACGTGATGCTAGTTAACACTATAGTCGACAGCAGCTAATGTTAGCCTACCGCTTACTAGTAGCTGGATTAAACACGGTTAAAATGCTGACAGCTAATGCTAAACAGTGTAAAGTTTTTCACTGTAGAGGATTCCTACACCGGGATGTAACAGTCAGCAGCTGCCATTGTCAGAAAAACACAGACGTGCGTTCAATGGAACTGGTAACCTACAGCCTCGTGGTGCATTCAAAGTCATTTTTGTAAATGCCCTTTTTCCATTTGGTGGTTGTTTTAGTCGTTCAACAGCAATTTACTAGTGAAATAAGTCATTGTTATAATTATTACATTATTATCAAATCATTTAATTTTGACCCTATGGCCTTGGCAAAAGTATCGGTTCAGGCACTGTTAAAGCACCAGGCAAAAATTATGTATGCGATTAATTTAGATTAATTAATCACAGAGTACTTAATTAATTAGATTACAATTTTTAATCAATTATCAGTCCTAATAAAAAGTGAACGCTGCTTCCCTGCTGTTTAGTTCTGACTCTGGGGACAACAAGCAGACTTGTCCCAGACGACCTGAGAGGTCTGGCGGGTTCATAGTGTAGTAGCAGATCAGAAATATATCAAACTGAAATCATGGAAGTAAACATCAGATACTTGTTGGACAGACTGAGAATCCTTTGGTCTGAAAAGTGCAGCATTGTGATGTTTGAACAGAATAGATGTAAAAGTAGTTGTTGTACATGTACAATCCATAAATATGGAGTCCAGGTGTTGTTGATGCTGCTGGGCAGACTGACCACTGGGAACCTCTGAGCTGTCCTGGTCCACTCTGTGGAGGAATCAGGAAGAATGAGCTCACATCATGTCTGTCCACGCCCCAATAATACTACAAACAGCCACTCACAGCTCAAACAATCTCATTAGTTTCTCATGAGCCACTGACCGGCACCCCTGAGTTGGAGTTATCCCAGAGAAACAATAGAAAGAACCTGAGCTGTTGTTTGTGCTAATGGACCAAACAGCAGCTCATACAAAACCTTGTTGGAGTCTCTGGGTGGTGTCCCGGAAAGGGTACAGACTGGGGGCTTTATCATTCTGCTGGGAGATGTCAACTTTCACATCGGCAATGATGAAGAAACCTGGAGGGGAGTGATTGAGAGGAGCAGGCTACCTTATCTGTACATGAGTGGTGCTTTGTTGTTGAACCTCTAAACTAGTCATGGATTGGCCATAAGGAACACCATCTTTGAGCATAGAGGGTCATAAGTGTACTTGGTAGCAGAACACCCCAGGCCAACACCCCAGGCCAAAGATTGATGATCAACTTTGTGGTCATTTCATCAGTCTGCAGCCAAATGTCTTGGACACTCAGGCGAAGAGAGTGGCAGAGCTTTTAATTGATCACCTGGTGGTGAGTAGGATCAGATGGCAGGGGAGGCTGCTGGAGGGTATTAGGAAGGTTTGGGTAGTAGGAAGTTGGGGACAGTGCCATTTGGATTCCCAAGGGAGAGTGGAAGGTGTGGTCCCATTATTGAGGTATCACACAGCTCAGCCTTACCACAAAAGTTTATTCCAGGGTGCTAGAAGGTAAGCTCTGACCGATTGTCGAACCTCAGATCTGGAAGAAAATTCCATCCTGGTCGTGGAACGCTGCTTGTGATTTTCATGGACAGGATGTCAAGGCACAGCCAGAGAGAGGAGATTGTCCGGTTTGAAGTCATCGGAAATGCGTATCTCCTCTTTGCAGATGATGTGGTTCTGTTGACTTTATCAGACTGTAACCTCCAGCACGAATTGAGGCGGTTTCGAAGCCGAGTGTGAAGCAGGCGGGACCAGAGTAACACCTGGTTCTCTGCCAGAAAATGGTGGATTGCTCCCTCTGTGTTGGGAGTGAGTTATGTCTCTAAACGAAGGAATTCAAGTATCTCAGGTCTTGTTCTTGAATGAGGGTGAAATTGAGTGTGGCATGGACAGGCGTTTTGTGTGGCATCAGCACAAAAGAATCAGACGGGCAAAGTTTTAGATTTCTCGATCTATATTCTTAACTCTCATCTCTAGTCATGAGCTTTAGGCAGTGACTAAAATAATGAGATTGCGGATACAAGTGGCTGAAATGAGTTTCTTCAGTCTAGAGATAAGGTGAGAAGCCAAAATCTAATCAGCTCCTCCTTCAGTCTAGGTGGACATTTGTGCCAAAACCGAAGCAGGTCCAGCAGCAGTTGGAGACTGGTTTAACTGGACATCTTTCAGATGTAAAAATATAAATGTATGTGAAGAAGAAAGATGCTAAAAATAAACAGTTAAAACATGAATCAGTAATATTATCTTATTAACAGCTTACTTCTTTGCAGCAGAGGGTTGCTCTCCTTTAAAATCAATAAAGCGAAGATTTGACCGGTCACTCTTCATGGACAAAAAGCTGGGTCCCGGTTCAGATTCATCAGAGTCCAGCATCAGGATGGTCCTGTTAGAAAGAGACGAAGACCATCAGAGAGGTAAATCTACTTGATCAACGCACTGCTACGCCTTGCGCTGCTACGCCTTGCACTGCTACTACTATTATTTCAAGTTGAATTGAATTCTTTAAAATTTCTTTTGTAACATTGCTGACCTTAAAGTAACTGAGGCTGACTTACTCTGCTGTTGGTGAAGCTTGATTTTTAAATGACAGCGGCTCCTCCTTAGACTGGTCACTCTTCATGGACACACAGCTGGGTTCTGGTTCAGGAGAGTCTGGTCTCTGATGGAGCCTGATAAAATCAGTTTGTTAAGAACACAACACTGCCAGAGGTTTGGGTGTGAATAATGTTGGTGCAGTGATCTGAGTGCTGGACAGTTAGAGATGGTCCTCTCACCTCGGAGCTTTGGTCTGGAGGTCCAGTTCCCCACTCAGAGTGTTTCCTCCGTCCTGTTCCCCACTCAGAGTGGTTCCTCTGTCCTCACACTGGTCCATGCTGCTGAACTCAGCCTTTTATCTGCAGAGGAAACACAACATAATTTCTCACTGGCTCTTCTTGTCTCTTTCACATCACTGTCATTTGAATGCATCATCAGCTGCTGTAGTTCTACTATCAGTCCACCAGATGGAGCCACACACACACACACACACACACACACACACACACACACACACACACACACACACACTTCCCTGCCACTAAACAACATTTCAGATAAACATTGTGGAGGTGGGCGTGGTTTGCTTTAAGCTGCTGATGCGAAGGTATGGGGATGGCTCATGAGCAGTGCCAGGTGAGTTAGTTAACACAGCTGGTGCTTGTTGTCTAATTACACTCTTCCTTTAAATGCAATAGTGTGATGGACCATCATATGACTGCCACACACCACAGGCGTAAGGAAGCAGCACTGTGAGCTATTGTTTATTTGAACTGTATTAAAAGCTCTGAGCAATGGGACTGTGTGTGAGGGAGAGAAGCTGGGCAACCTGAGGCGCACTGTTGAAGTTCGTGAGTTTGCCCAGCCTATTCAGTAGTGACCCAGCCGAGACAGCCAAGCCGCTCTGCCCTACGCAAATGTTATTCTACTACCTACTGCACCCAAATAATCCCGTAAATCACCAATTTTAAACATTACAGCAACACAACTGCAGCTGGAGCCCCTGATGACTGAGATGCACAGAGGAGAAGACGGCAGCTGGACTTCACTTCACAGACTACGGTGATTTCTAATTGACGGTTGTTTGCAGCATGTGCGTTCATGAGAATGTAAGTTTATTTTATCGTGTCATGTTATACACCATTACTGTTTTTATAATTAATCAGGAGTGCATTTTAGAGAGTAAGATGTTTTTTGTTTAGTTAATGACTTGATTCAAAAACTAGCCACTAGCCTGTGTAAACTGTTTCTACATTTTAATAGCTATCATGTCATTCCTACAATGACTGTCAGGTTACATGTTAGAATACTTATGTGTGTTTGCTAATCGTTTATTGATAGCTCATTATATTCTAACTATTATTAGCCAGGAATGTTAGCCTGGATGCCAGCCGAACTTTGCCCCGCCCACAAGATTCTATTTGAGGTCGGGAAGTTCATATTCTGACAAGAATCTGAGTATGAACACATGAGGCTACAGGAATGTTGCTCTGTATGTAGATGGCTAGGTTTGCTTAGGTTTGCCTTTGCTGTATTGATCTGTAATTATCTTTGCTAATCAGTCTGTACTGTTGTGCTTTGTTGTAGAACCACACACAAATACATTCGCTATATTTTTTTATATACTAACAGCGTAGCAACATGTCCACAAGTACAAGTTGGACAGGACTGTGTGTACGACTGATTTAGTGAGACACAAATGAGACAAAGTGCTAATAAACTGTTTATTACTACGGTTTTCACTGCTGTTGATGCACAGAGCAGCCATGTTGGATTCTGAGCTCTGCTTTGCTCGAGGTACTGTTAGGTTCTGACTTACCAAGTCAGAAATTCAACGTTAATTTGAAATTTCTGACGTGGAACTATAAAAATTCAGAGTTCCCAGTTTCAAAAGGAATGCACCTTTTTAAAGTAGGGCCCTTCCTTTCTTCCTACTTCAGCCCCATCTTCGAACTCAGCCTTCATTTTAAATCTCAACTACACAGCTGTAAAGTTTTCTGACTGCAGCTTCACGGTTGGGACAGACGTAGAAACACCTTGCAAAGTATTTAAAACATCCTCTGTAGTAGTTCATGTTACAATATGGAGATTTATCTTCAACACAAGAGTCATCCAAACTTTCTCAGGAAATAAGAAGTGAAGTAGAAACATTATATTTAACATTACAGAGCCAGAAAATAACCCTGAAGAGACAAAAGACTAACATGTTGTTAAAGTATCAAACAGCAACTTACAGTTTCTTCAAACAGTCGAACGAGGTGATGGCGAACAACTCAGGTGAGTTGTTTTTTCTGATGAGTCACAGCTCCACCTGTCAGGAAGCAGATTTTCACAATAAGAGCTTTGGTTCTTCTCTCTGTGTAGCTGAGGTTGTTGTTGTCAGTGTGAGTTTGTTCTTTCTTTGTCCCGTGAATGCAACACGAGGGACTTTCCACACGTCAAGTTCCAACATGTTTTAAAAGTGATGAACAAACTGTATCGTTACACAGACTCAGTGGCGCAGTAGAAGAAGTACTCCAAACTATTAATACTACATGGTGAAAATACTCTGTCCAACGTCCTGCTCTGTTACTAAATGTACTTTATGTAAAAGAGGCAGTGAGAGAGCTGATTCTCTGGAACATTACATAATGTTTTACTGCTGATTCATACTTTGTGAATCTGCAGAATAACACAGATAAATGGAGGACAATAACAAGTACAGGCTTTCCTTCTGAGATTAAAGCAAGTATTGACATGTTACTGCAGTAAAAGAAAAATGGCACAGTGTGAAGTTACAGCAGCTGGCTGAGCAGATAACTAACATGGGGAGAAAACAGACTCTCTGCTCTCTGAACTCAACACAATATGAAAATGGAAAAAGTGAAAGACGTACATACTTGACTGCTCTGATTGGAGGGTTTCTCACGCTGCAGCTTGACCTGGAAGACCTCTGGGACATCTTATCGTGTGTGTCGATTGAAACCTTTGTCTCTGACAGCAAAACAACAAACCTGTTTCAGCTTGAGGAGGAGGAGGAGGAGGAGGAGACGACGACAGAAAGAATCCTGTAGAACCAGAAACACTGACAACAGAGGTCAGAGGAGCAGTACCACTTTTTTAACAACCAGCAGTGATAAACGGGAAATTAAGTTATTTTAACTGTTAACAAACAACGACATGATGAATTATAATGTTAATGATTATTGGTAATGTTGTCAGTTGTTAATTTAGAGAGAAATACCAAAAAAAGAAGAATCATCCATCCATCTTCGTCCCCTTATCCAGGGTCGGGTCACAGGGGGCAGCAGCTCCAGCAGGGGACCCCAAACTTCCCTTTCCTGAACCACAATAACCAGCTCTGAAGGGGGTGTCCTGAGACGTTCCCAGGCCAGGGTAGAGATACTGTATAATCCCTCCACCTAGTCCTGGGTCTTCCCCGAGGCCTCCTCCCAGCTGGACGTGCCTGGAACATCTCCCTAGGGAGGCGCCCAGGGGGCATCCTTACCAGATGCCCAAAGGAACAATCCTACTAACCCAAAGTCCCCAGTTTGTTTTCATCTCTGTACTGGTGAATGACATCATGGCGCCCTCTGGTGGACATCAGCAGGAACTACAAGCAGAACCCTGAATACTTTTGGTACAACGAAATGTATCCTATATGTACACATCTTGATATAATAATATATAATTATTCGAAAAGTCAAATATCTTTCACTGTATTATATCATTTCTCACACACAGTTTGGTCGACATAAAGCCCTAACAAGTAAGCAAAAAAGTTCTTTACTCCCAGCAACCGGTTTCACAGCCTGAATATAAAACTCTCTGCTTCTGGGGGAATTTCTGCCTAAATTCTGCTTTGAGTGTTGTGTAATTACAGTGTGAAAAACGGTTTCCTGTCTTTTTGGTTTGGTGCACAACTAGGCGAGCCAAAAAGTGATATGCGGGCCGGATCTAAATTTGCGAGGAGCTGGATTTCTTTGGCGGGCCTCAAGTTTGACACATGTGACATAGAAGAACATGCAGACAGAGCGTATTTAAGTCCCACCCCCACCGGAGGGGAAAACATCTCTCCGCTCTCCGTTGACTTGCACTGCGTGAAGGTCAGATGGATTTTGGCCCGCGAGCCTCGAGTTTGACACCTGGTATAGTATGTTGAAAAAGTCATAAAAAGTTGGAATAGCATCATCATAGTAGGAACGTATATCGAAAATGTCCTTGTGATTTATCAGACTATGTAACTTCAATCATAAGTAATATCAAAACACAGAGTAAATCTCTAAAATATATTTAAATGTGTCAACAAAACATTAGATCAGCAGCGGTCATAGTATAGTATGTCGAAAGATCATAATGGGAGCATATACCAAACATGTGCCTATGATTTATGAAAAAATTTAACCATTTCATTCAAATGTGTATTTTTTTCACAAGTAATATCAAAGAAAATGTGTTTAAATGAGTCAACAAATCAGACGATCAGCAGCGTTTGTCTGTGGCAAGTTAGTGAATAAACTTTTATTATGCCTGCACAATCTCGCCAGATTGAAGGTTAACATATCAAACAGTTCAACTTTATTTCATTCATCCAGTTTTGATACATACAAAAAAAACTATAAAATGTCACTCGGGTTGATTATTGTGAACGTTGCAACGTCCCAATGTGACAGATTGTTTCACCACTTCACGTCTCGTGGATGTACAGTGGCTTAAAAAAGTATTCATACCCTTTGAACTTTTCCACATTTTGTCACGTTACAACCACAAATGTAAATGTATTTCATTGGGATTTTATGTGATAGACCAACACAAAGTGGCGCATTATTGTGAAGTGGAAAGAAAATTATACATGGTTTTACAAATAAAAAACTGAAAAGTGTGGCGTGCAAAAGTATACAAGCATATTAAAAGCAAATAAAACAGTGTACAACTTTGTAAAAATGTGGAATTGACTCTTTTTAAATCCATATGCATTCAGTCGGTCCGCTATGCTACATTGTTTTACAGATATGCTTACAGTGTGTATTGAAGTCACTTCTTTTTCTAGTTTTTGTCCAGTCATGCTTGTTCTGTATGAACATTAATTGTAGAAAGATATTTAGAATTAGACATAGCTTATGGAGATTGGTGCATATGGTTGTAAAACATATTCTCGCATTATGAATAAAGGTTTGAAATTAAGCCTAATCCTTAGGGTAAATTTCCTGATGAACATTAATTCCCTTTGCTCACTTGCTAAATAATAATACATTTAATTTATACAGTGCTTTACATGGTAGGCTAAAAGACACTTTACAGAAAAACCAGCACATTTAGTAGGCCTACATAAAAACAGATACAGCAATAAAACCAACACATAAAAAATGCATATTAAAGCAATTAAAACAGAATGTACAACTTTGTAAAAACGTGGAGTGACTAGTAAGTAGATTTTTTTTAAATCCATACGCATTCAGTCAGTCCGCTATTGTCTGTCGGGCTTTATTTTCCGTTTGATAACAGCCATATTTCCCTTTTTGCATATTATATAGTATATATAATATATGTTTCATCTCCTCATAAATTTCCATTAGAAGCTGCTGCTCAGCGGGTGAAACATATGCTGCACACCTCTTCTCCATTTCTGCATCGATGTGATCGATACCGTGGTCTATTTATGAAAGCCGTGAATGTGCACTTATCCCAGCTATGTACTCCTGGCTGACATAGCTTCACCTACTTATCCTGGCTCGGCAAACGTGCAACCGATTAAGCCGCGATGAGTGGATCACACTAAGTCAAGCTGCGCTTTTTCAGTTATCCTGGATTTCTTTATTCTACTTTTGTGCAACAGGCCCCTGTTCCTGTAACGTGTGTTTCAGAGCACCAGAGGGCAGCGCAGACATTTAGGAGGCATCGAAATGAGGCACCCAAATCTGCGTTGCTATTCGCTTGGGCTGTTTAGGAACCGGTTTCGGTACCGAACCCGATCCATGTGTCCCTCTCATATGTCTTTTCCACCAAGGTAGTTCTGGTGTTGAGAGGGACACATGGATTTCTCTTGGGAATATGGCATATGCACCAGCCCAGAACCAGCACCTTGTTAGCATTAGTGGAGAAGAGGTAACAGACACACACTGTGTGTTTAAACCCTCCAAGACCTTCACAGCTTTACTGTTAGTTTGACTATAATTACACATCAGAGTTCAGAATCTGATCTCACTGTGTGTGTGTGTGTGTGTGTGTGTGTGTGTGTGTGTGTGTGTGTGTGTGTGTGTGTGTGTGTGTGTGGGGGGGGGGTGTGTGGGTGTGTGTGGGTGTGTGTCTCTCTATTTCTGTGTGTGTTTGTCTGTGTGTCTCTCTATTTCTGTGTGTGTGTGTCTCTCTATTTCTGTGTGTGTCTTTTCTGAGCATCTATAAGACGTAACTCTAAATACTACGATGATATTTTAGTTTCCAACGAGTCAACGTGTATTTTTAAAGTCCTTTATAAAAACTCATGACATCACTGTGACATCATAAACTGACCTTTCTCCTCTTTCAACTCTTTAGGTTAAGTTCTTACATCAGACTGTAACTTATTGATCACATGTTTTTGAATTTGTGTGTCTGTCTCTCTATCTGTGTGTGTGTGTGTCTCTATCGCTGTGTGTGTGTGTGTGTGTGTGTGTGTGTGTCTCTATCGCTGTGTGTGTGTGTGTGTGTGTGTGTGTGTGTGTGTGTGTCTCTATCGCTGTGTGTGTGTGTCTCTATCGCTGTGTGTGTGTGTGTTTGTGTCTATCGCTGTGTGTGTGTCTCTATCTGTGTGTGTGTGTGTGTGTGGGTGTGTGTGTGTGTGTCTATCGCTGTGTGTGTGTCTCTATCTGTGTGTGTGTCTGTCTGTCTGTCTCTCTTTGTGTGTGTGTGTCTCTATTTCTGTGTGTGTCTTTTCTGAGCATCTATAAGACGTAACTCAAAATACTACGTTGATATTTTAGTTCCTAACGAGTCAACGTGTATTTTTAAAGTCCTTTATAAAAACTCCTGATGACATCACTGTGACATCATAGACTGACCTTTCTCCTCCTTCAACTCTTCCTTTAGGTTAAGTTCTTACATCAGACTGTAGCTTATTGATCACATGTTTTTTAATGTGTCTGTCTATCTGTGTGTGTGTGTGTGTGTGTGTGTGTGTGTGTGTGTGTGTGTGTGTGTGTGTGTCTCTCTCTCTCTCTCTCTCTCTCTCTCTCCTCCTCTGTGTGTGTGTATCTTTTCTAGTGAGCATCTGTAAGAGACGTAACTCTAAATACTACAATGATATTTTAGTTTCTAACGAGTCAACGTGTATTTTTAAAGTCCTTTATAAAAACTCCACGCCTCCTGGTTGGAGCCTGATGACATCACTGTGACATCACAGACTGACCTTTCCCTAAATGTTGAACTTTTCCTTCAACTGTTAACTTCTTACATCAGACTGTAACTTATTGATCACTTGTTTTTGACACATTTAGTTCGTGAAAATCAGTGAAAAGTGTTTGTATTTCTTTTTTTTTTATATAGTCTGATTCTGGAGTCTGATTGGCTGCCCTCGGATGACGTCGTGGTTCCTCTTCACAGCAGTTTGAAAAAAAAACAAAAAACAAAACTTAGATATAAAAAAAAAATCGCGTCAAAATTCTTGTTTCTGACAACATTTAAAAGTGTCTGGAGTCTGATTGGCTACCCCTCAGATGACGTCGTGTTTTCTCTTCACACCAGTTGATGAGCAGCTCTTCTACAAACAGCCCCCCCGGTCGGTCGGTGTCTCTCCCCGGTTTGGAGCCTCTAAAAATACCCGGAGGTGTCACCGTGGGTCCTGGCCCCGCCCCCTGCCCCGCAGCCAGCCAATGGGCTGCGGGCTGCGTATCTGTGTGTGTTAAAGGATGCCCGGGCTGGAGTTGTATATATGGTCATGGAGGGGGCATTCCTGGGAGTCCAGCAGAGTGACGCCGAGCGTTTTTAAACCCCCGACCCCCTTCTCCTCCAGCCGCTGTACCGACTCTCTGCAGGCCGCCACGCCGCCGTCTGAGCCTCTTTTCCCGGACAACAGGAGCGAGTGTGTCCGGAGGAAGAAAACGACTTTTTTCCTCTCTTTCTTTCTCTCTTTCTTCTTCCTTCCTTCATCGGTACCATGGCTCAGCCGGGCTGGATTAACTGACTCTGGACCCGCAGCTTCACGCACACTTTGGAGAAGTGTGTCACTCCCAGAGGTGGAAAGTAATCCGTTACATTTACTCGCGTTACCGTAGAGCCTAATGGAGTAATTTCTTTTTGTGTGTGTGTGTGTAGGCTACTTCTACTTTTTTTAAAGTCGTTTTTCAAAGCTGGAATTTTACTTTTACGTAAGTATGTTTACTTTGAAGTATTTTACTTTGCTACATTTTAAATCACATACGTTACTGATTAAAAACAAATTAAAAAGTTGTTTTGGCAAAATATGTGTCAACAAACTTAAATCAGGCTTTGTGCCCTTTTCAAATAGCAAAATACTGCGATTATAATAAAAGTATAATAGGTATAAATAAGATATTTGATGAGTATACAGTATCTTCTACATTTTACTTTTACTTGAGTATATTTTTGTACCACTGCAAGCTACTTAAGTAAAAGTTCATGAAAGTAATGGAGTACTTTGACTTCAGTATGTGTTTTAAATCACATCCATTACTGAGTAAAACAAAGGGAATAAAAAACTCTTTAACAATGTTTTTGCAAGTATTTACTTTTTACTTTAGTATAATATTTTTGTACTGTAGTACTTTTACTTGTGCTAAAGTAAAAGTGTATCAAAGTAATAGATTTAATAATTACTTTAACTTATGTAGCCTGGTAATTTTAGTTGTACTTAAGATGGATAGATGGATAGATGGATAGATGGGTGGATAGATGGATGGAAGAATGGGTGGATGAACTTAATTAATCTCAAATTGGTAAATGATTGTTACAGCAGCAGGTTAAAGTGAAAGTATATCACAGTAACAGAACTTTTCCTGAAGTACTACATGTTTGTACTCTTTCTTTCCACCTCTGGTTCCTCCCAGCAGGCTCTGCCTCCACCTCTCCTCTCGTCTTCTCTTCTCTCTCTCTCTTCCTTTGCCTTCCCTTCTTCTTCTCTTCGCTCCGGGCTTTAAAACCTAACAGCGGACGCCATGATGAGCAACAGCGGCTACATGGAGCAGCAGCTTCCCCCGCAGTTCATCTGCGAGGAAGAGGAGGAGGAGGAAGAGGAGGAGATGCCGGCCACGGAGAAGGACCTGGCCGAGGACGCCCCCTGGAAGAAGATCCAGCAGAACACCTTCACCCGCTGGTGCAACGAGCACCTGAAGGGGCTCAACAAGCGGATCGGGGACCTGCAGAAGGACCTGAGTGACGGGCTGAAGCTGATTGGCCTGCTGGAGGTGCTGAGCCAGAAGAAGATGTTCAGGAAGTACCACAGCCGGCCCAACTTCAGGCAGATGAAGCTGGAGAACGTCTCGGTGGCGCTGGAGTTCCTGGAGAGAGAGCACATCAGGCTGGTGTCCATCGGTGAGGACACACACGCACATGCACACGCACACACACACACACACACACACACGCACATGCACACGCACACACACACACACACACACGCACACGCACAATGGGACACACACACACACACACATGCCCGACGCACGCACACAAACACACATGCACATACACACAGATACACACACCCATGCACACGACGCACGCACACACACACACGCATGCACACGCACACACACACAATGGGACACACACACACACACACACATGCCCGACGCACGCACACAAACACACGTGCACATACACACAGATACACACACCCATGCACACGACGCACGCACACACACACACACACGCAAAGAGACACAAGCACACAAAGACACACTCGTACACACACACACACACACACACACACACGCAAAGAGACACAAGCACACAGAGACACACTCGTACACACACACACACAGAGACACACTCGTACACACACACACACACATGCACACAGACATGCACACACACATACACATGCCCGACGCACGCACACAAACACACATGCACATACACACAGAGACACACAGATACACACAGACACACACCCATGCACACAACGCACGCACACACACACACACAAATACACGCACATGCACGCACACACACACATGCATGCACGCACACACATACACACACACAAACGATGCATGCACGCACGCACACATACACACGCATGCATGCACACACAAACACTCGTACACACACACAAAGAGACACAAGCACACAGAGACACACTCGTACACACACAACCACACACACACACAGCAAATGCACGTATATGCATACATCCACACACACACACACGTGTGTACACAGACGCATGCATGTGTACACACACACATACACACACACACAGACACAGACACACACACACACACACACACAGACAGACACACACTAAACTGCAGAGCCGAAGTGTGAACTCTGTCTTTATTCCCATGTTGTGAGCCTGCAGCTGTGGGGGGGGGGCGGGGGCATAGAGGCCTAGGGGAGGGTGGGGGTGTCTGATTGATGGCAGGACAGCTGATCTGCTCTGCCTCCACCGACAGCTGCTGAAAATAGACTCAGAGAGGAAACCAGGAACTGAGAGACCCCCTACACTTTATTACAGTCGACCAGTCTCCACAGCTCGGTGGAGTAGGGTCTGGCTGCACCACAGATGCATTATGGGATAGGACAGGATAACGCTCTGGGTTGTTTGCATTTCTTTAAACCAATCCCAGTCGTCTTGGGCGGGGCTAAGCTCCGGACGCAGCCACGGTGGCTCTGCTAAATAGTCTCAGGAAGGAGCTTGTTTTGGTGGAACATTTGCACCAAAAGTCTTGTGTTTTCTCCATAACTTCTTCCGGGACTTGAACACCCGTTTCCTGGGTGAAAGTCTTTAAACCCCAACCATGCCCCCCCCGACATCCTCCCTACGAGGATGTTCACACTCTTACACAGCAGCAGTCCATGTGCTGCAGACAGGAATAAAAACTAGGATACAGAGCAGTTACAGAGCGTTACTTCACCCAGATATCTGTCTGAATGCTTCAGGAGAACAGGCTGATTTGTGGAGACAGAGTCTCACAGTCTCTCGTCTGAAATGTGTGTCAAATATTCTGGTTCATTGTTAAACTGTGTCTCTCTTCCAGTCTGTAATGGTTTCCATGTGCTGTAGCAGTCAGCACACAGGAATGTCCCCCCCTCCCACACTCTCACTGACTTGTTTTACAGCGATGTCGCTGCAATGTTTGGAGCATTCAGCAGAGTTCCCCTTCAGTTTGTGCAACACGTAGGTGCACGTATTTGCCCGTGGGTTTAAGCATCCTTCCTCAAAAGAAAATGTGTCATTTTCAAATACATAAAAAACGCAATTTGTGGTCATTTTGGGCGGTTATTATCTCCATATCTGTGTCTGAAATGTTTGAAAAGCTAGAGCAGATAATACAGAAATAACACTCAAACTTACAGCTAGAGAAGTCTGACTACAATCATTAGATCTGAGGAAAGTTGGTTTTGATGCTCACATTTATTTTAGGACCTTTTTACACCTGAAAGGTTCAAGTTTTTGTTAAAAGGTCTACATTAGTTAGTTTTGGGTTCTCGTTGCAATAATGGAACCGCACTAAAGACCTCTACGTGACTTAACTGTCGTCATCACAAGCGTGAGCCGCGTCTCCCGACATTTGTCACTGATCGGTCTGCAGACGGGCTTCCCTGTCCTCTCGTATCCCCTCTCTGGTGTCTCTGGCTCTCTCTCCCAAAAAATAATATTGACGCTTGGTCACTGTCTCTTAGCGTCAGATACTGGGGATGCACCGAATCCAGATTTTTGGGGTTGGGCTGAATCCTGAATCCCCTGGTTGAGATTGTGCTGCCTCCTCCTCCCATCCTCAGTCCATGAACCCAGTAAACACATGAATGAAGTAAACAGGGACTGTCCTTCCTTTGCTGTACCTGAAGTTGTTCCATTCTGGCTGCTGTCTGGTGATTCCTTCATGCACAACTCGTATTCTTTCAGATGTTTCGTATCAGATGTTGTAACAGCGGCCATGTTGTGTATAGTTTAGGGTCCTCGCCACCACCAGACCAATCAGCATTGAGCAGATTGAACATGTAGCTGGACTTGAACGGCCTTCTTTTGACTGAAAGTTCTGCCAAACAACAACTTTTTCTGCTCACCAGTTCCATGTCCACTTCCTCACAGCCTGCTGCATTGAATGCTCCACCTACGTAAACATCTTCCCCTAATCAATGGCGCCATCATTAAGGCGACCAGCGTAGCGCGCCGTGTGCAAGAGTAGGGTTCGGTTCCCTGGGAAGAAATTATAAGGTTAGGCAGAGACAAGAACCCCGTCAAAAAGCTCAATATTCAGCCCAATCAGAAGCCCAATCCTGGATTCGGAGCATCCCTGTCAGATACTGACACAAAAATCCCCCTTCAGCGTATGAATGGAACGCAGCAGGCAGAGCTGGAACAGCCCATGTGTGAAAGCACCATCACAGATCTGTCCATTAAACCAACTCATTGATTATTTGACAAAAGAGAAAGAGAGTGGTGATTAAAAAAAGCATCTATAAAATGTCTTCAGATGTCACAAAGAGTCTCTGGTCCCTATCTTGCACGCGGCGCAAAGCCCGACCCGAGTGTCTTTGCTAGTTTAAGATCGACCCAGTTGTGAGTTTCCCGTCCAGCGCCCACGTCGTTTAAATAGCAAATGTATCTGCGCCCATCTGTGGCCCATGGGCGTGCTGGTCTTACAGGGAGGTGTGTTCAGGTGCATTCTGGGCGTGCTGGTCTTACAGGGAGGTGTGTTCAGGTGCATTCTGGGCGTGCTGGTCTTACAGGGAGGTGTGTTCAGGTGCATTCTGGGCGTGCTGGTCTTACAGGGAGGTGTGTTCAGGTGCATTCTGGGCGTGCTGGTCTTACAGGGAGGTGTGTTCAGGTGCATTCTGGGAGTATTAGTATCTTGAGGCAGCGGGAAGTGATGGCTCCATTGACCAACAAAAACCTGGTCTAAAGGTGTGAAGCTGCTTTTAGACCAATTAGTGAGTTTGTGTCTGCGCTCATGTTTCCACGAGGCTCTGTGGAGAACTGAACCTGTCTGCTGTTGGTTCAGTCGCTCCGTGTCACTGGCAGTGCTGTTTCCACCCCTCCCACTCATTACCTGTGTTAGAAGCCGTTCCCCATCACAGAAATAAATCGAAAAAAGGGTCAAAACTAGTGCTGTCAAACAATTAAAATATTTAACCGTGATTAATCGCATTAATGTCATAGTTAACTCGCAATTAATCACACATTATTATCTATTCTAAATGTCCCTTTCTTTTTGTCACAATATTTTTGTCATTTTAATGCTCTTGCCTTGATGCTCATGCCAAGAAAAGCATGTATAGTATAGTATATAACATGTATAGTATACTATGTATAGTTTAGTATATAGCATGTATAGTATAGTATGTATAGTTTAGTATATAGCATGTATAGTATATAGCATGTATAGTATATAGCATGTATAGTATAGTATGTATAGTTTAGTATATAGTATATAGCATGTATAGTATATAGCATGTATAGTATAGTATGTATAGTTTAGTATATAGCATACATAGTATAGTATGTATAGTTTAGTATATAGCATGTATAGTATATAGCATGTATAGTATAGTATATAGCATGTATAGTATATAGCATGCATAGTAAAGTATATAGCATGTATAGTATAGTATATAGCATGTATAGTATATAGCATGCATAGTAAAGTATATAGCATGTATAGTGTAGTATATAGCATGTATAGTATATAGCATGCATAGTAAAGTATATAGCATGTATAGTATAGTATATAGCATGTATAGTATATAGCATGCATAGTAAAGTATATAGCATGTATAGTAAAGTATATAGCATGTATAGTATATAGCATGCATAGTAAAGTATATAGCATGTATAGTATAGTTATCTTTATTGAAGTGAATTAGGTTTAAATCGCCGTCATGCATGAACGATATTTTTGCAATTTTACACATAATAATCCACGATGATCACGTTACACAAAACTGAAGTTGCACGACAAAGTGACACATTGTCAATATTTTTAGAGACCCCCCAAAATTTCACAAATCATGTTTTCAGGGGAGCCCATGTCTTATAAAGGGGAGCCGAGCTGCCCCGTAGTTCGCCCGCTGAGCCTGATACTCTCTGGCCGGCTCCGAGCCCAAACCAGTGCGTGCTGTCTACCTGTTGTTGTGATCTGTTGCTAGATCCGGTGTGGTGTTGTAGTTTTCTAACATTACAAGTTGTTGCAACAGCATGTGGAAAAAACTACAAAGTTTGCTACGACCAAAAAGAACGTTAATCTCGCGATAAAAGAAATGTACACCGTTAAAATGGGTTTGCGTTAATGCGGTTAATAACGCGTCTAACTGACAGCACTAGTCAAAACGTCAACAACCAAATAATAATTGTCAAAAAAAAGCAAAAAAAAACATTGAAAAAAAGCAACAAAATACCATTGCAGACAACACAAAAAGTGCAAGTTTTAAAATCAAAATAAAAGCGTTTTCATCAGGCGTCCAATCAGAGCCGGCCCGAAGCAAAAGCAAACTAAGCGGCTGCTTAGGGCCCCGTGGCTACCAGAGGGCCCCCAAGAGTGCTTGAAATGTCCCACAATAGAGCTCATAACAGAGCCGGTCTATTTAAAGATAGTGTTGCTGCTAATAGGTCTCACATTAGTCTTTAAATGTGTATTTGTACTTTATGAGTACTTAAACTAATATTTACAATACACAAGTTGGTTTAGTGCCGTGGCAACATGTTACAATGTGGAGAGTCCCCCCAAACCAAATCCTGCTTAGGGCCCCCACAAGTCTTGGGCCGGCACTGCGTCCAATGCTGGGTGGTAAGGGGGGGAATCCCTAATCTCTGTGGCCAGAGACAGGGCCAGGTTTCCAGCCTGGAGAGACCTCCTAAAGGTGTAGACACATATAGCCGACGGGCGACCGTTGACAGAAACCCCGTCGATATGATCAGTCTCCCCGAGGTCCAAAAAACTGCCTCAGAACAGACCAAAAAGACGAGAGGAGACGAGTAATACATCTCTATAACAGCAGGCGACGCTAATCTGTATTGTTGCCCAAGAAATGAAAACCGGCAGCTGATTGGACGAACGCGTCACATGGGTTTGTTTGTTTTCTCCGGAAATTCAGAGCCGGACTGTCATGGCGGCCTTTCAGAATCTGATCTCATATCGGACTAAAATAGTTCACTGAAACGTGTTTCTGAAAACATTTTAAGAGAGAAATAGGCCGTGTGTGTGTGTGTGTGTGTGTGTGTGTGTGTGTGTGTGTGTGTGTGTGTGTGTGTGTGTACAGTTGCTGAATCTGTCTTCATTTCAACAAAGGTCAGTTTAAAAGATTTTCATCAGATTTTGAGAGACTCTAGTCACCTCATTCCGCTCGTAATTTCCGGGTGAGTCCCAACTGCCCCCCCCCCCCCTCCGACTGAACATGTCGGGTCGGCCAAAATGAACGCCGACAGCCCCTCGGACGGACGACGGCACGGGACACACCGAACAGACTCGAGTCACCGACCTCGCCAGACTGTCCCACGGCCGATAATCGGCTTAATGTGTCCCGGCCCTAACACACAGCTCTGCTGAAGCAGCTGACTGTCATCATCGTTCACTCTCAACAACAAAGCTTCTTGTTACATATCACGAGGTCTGAGAGGGATGAATGCTCTGTGTGTGTGTGTGTGTGTGTGTGTGTGTGTGTGTGTGTGTGTGTGTGTGTGTGTGTGTGTGTGTGTGTGTGTGTCTGTCTGTCTGTGTGTATCTGTGTGCGTGAGTGTGTGTGTATGAATGTGTGTGTCTGTCTGTCTGTCTGTCTGTCTGTGTGTGCGTGTGTGTGTGTGTGGGTGTGTGTGTGTGTGTATGTCTGTATGTGTGTGTGTATGTGTCTGTCTGTGTGTATGTGTGTGTGTCTGTGTGTATCTGTGTGCGTGCGTGTGAGTGTGTGTGTGTGTGAATGTGTGTGTCTGTTTGTCTATGTATGCGTGTGTGTCTGTGTGTGTGTCTGTCTGTGTGTGTGTGTGTCTGTGTGTGTGTCTGTGTGTGTGTCTGTGTGTGTGTCTGTCTGTCTGTGTGTGTGTGTGTCTGTGTGTATCTGTGTGCGTGCATGTAAGTGTGTGTGTGTGTCTGTCTGTCTGTCTGTCTGTCTGTGTGTGTGTGTGTCTGTGTGTATCTGTGTGCGTGCATGTAAGTGTGTGTGTGTGTCTGTTTGTCTGTCTGTCTATGTATGCGTGTGTGTCTGTGTGTGTGTGTGTGTGTGTGTGTGTGTGTGTGTGTGTGTGTGTGTGTGTGTGTGTGTGTGTGTGTGTGTGTGTGTGTGTGTGTGTGTGCTGTCTGTGTGTGTGTGTGTCTGTGTGTGTGTGTGTGTGTGTGTGTGTGTGTGTGTCTGTCTGTCTGTGTGTGTGTGTGTCTGTGTGTATCTGTGTGCGTGCATGTAAGTGTGTGTGTGTGTGTGTCTGTCTGTCTGTCTGTCTGTCTGTGTGTGTGTGTGTCTGTGTGTATCTGTGTGCGTGCATGTGAGTGTGTGTGTGTGTGTCTGTTTGTCTGTCTGTCTATGTGTGTGTGTGTGTGTGTGTGTGTGTGTGTGTGTGTGTGTGTGTGTGTGTGTGTGTGTGTGTGTGTGTGTGTGTGTCTCTCTGTGTGTGTGTGTGTGTCTGTGTCTGTGTGTGTGTCTCTGTGTGTGTGTGTGTGTGTCTCTGTGTGTGTGTGTGTGTGTGTGTGTGTGTGTGTGTGTGTGTGTGTGTGTGTGTGTCTGTGTGTCTCTCTGTGTGTGTGTGTGTGTGTGTGTGTGTGTGTGTGTGTGTGTGTGTGTGTGTGTGTGTATCAGCTGCTGTCCCAGTTGTTCCGGAGCTTTTCTATCCGACAGCTGGAGCCTCAACAGACCGCCGTTTACTAAACTACTCCTTCACTACTTTACTTGAGTATTTCGGGTGACGGGTGTTGTTAGCTTTAAAATATTATAATAAAAACTCAAATATCGCCACATTTTAGTTTATAAAAGTACGGTTAAATCTGTCAATCACAGAGGCGTTCAGATTATTGGCTGTTGCCTAAAAACTCATTAAAAACTACTTTACCGGTGGCTGGGTTGGCTCAGTGGTTAAAGCAGGCGCACATGTACTGAGAGGTTTATGCCTCGACGCAGAGGTCCAGGGTTCGACTCCGACCTGTGACGATTTCCTGCATGTCGCTCCTCTTTCTCACCTAGCTGTCCTGTCAAATTTAAAGGCAAAAAAGCCCCAAAAAATTATCTACAAAAAAAAACTACTCTCTACTTTACTAGGTGCCCAGATGGCTCAGTTGGTACAGCGCGCGCCCATATATGGAGGTTTGCTCCTTGACGCAGCGGCCGTGGGTTTGACTCCGACCTGCGGCCCTTTGCTGCATGTCATCCCCCCCCCCTCTCTCTCCCCTTTCATGTCTTCAGCTGTCCTATCAATAAAGGGCCTAAAAATGCCCAAAAATCATCTACATGGGGCAGTGGTGGCCTAAAGGTTAGAGACGCACGCAAGCTTGTGACCGGGAGGTCAAGTGAAAGAGCAGCACTTGCCCCTCCGTCATTACCACCGCTGAGGTGCCCTCGAGCAAGGCCCTTAACCTCCAGCTGCTCCAGTGGAGCTGCTCAGTGGCCAGCAGATCAGACTGTGGTGGTACTGGGCAGCTTCCAGTATGAATGTGATCAGATCAGACTGTGGTGGTACTGGGCAGCTTCCAGATATGAATGTTCATCTAAATGTACTGAAGACTAAGGATATGGTTATTGATTTTAGAAAGAATGTTTCTATGCCTGAAATCACATCCATTCAGAGTGAACCAGTGGAGTGTGTGCAGTCTTACAAATACCTTGGGACAATCATTGATTCAAAGCTGAGTTTTGAAGCCAACTGTGAAACGGTGTGTAAAAAGGGGCATCAACGTCTGTTCTTTTTAAGGAAACTGTGCAAATTTCAAATTGAGAAAACATTGTTGAGTATGTTTTATTGTGCTTTTATTGAATCCGTACTCTCCTTTTCTCTGGTGTCTTGGTACGGGAACTTGACTTTAAAGAGCCGGAACTCTATTAACCAGATTGTGAAATGGTCCAGCAGGTTGATTGGGGAACCACTATTGAACCCAGCTTCGCTGTATACTAGGCAGGTACAGCGTATGGTTATTTCAATCCTGAGTGACCAATTTCATCCGCTGTATTATGAGTTCCAGTATCTGCCGTCTATAATCGACGGCTTAGAGTACTGCGGTGTACACAAAAACGATATAAAAATAGCTTTGTCCCAGTAGTGATTAATTTCATGAATAGCAATAAGATGGGGAAATTGTCTTAGTGTGATTTTAGTGTTTTTGTTCTGTGTGTATGTTGTTTATATGTTTGAGAAATAGCCTGAAGTTGTTCTCTGGAATTTAATTTACCTACGGGTACAAATAAATGAACCTGACCTGACCTGACCTGAATGTGATCAGGGCGTTCCTGCAAAAGAGAGGCTTCCTCTCAGTGAACCTTTCGTGAATAAATAAAGGTTAAAAAAATCTTTAAAACTACTTTACCGGCGTGTCTCAGAAGGCCTTCACTTCCTCGGCCGCAGTTTGCTCTCCATCACACGGGCATTGATTTCTAAAATATGTCTATAACCGTTAATGAATAATGAAATCTGTCGTTGTGTTCCTCCGAGGCAGGCAGAGTCCAAAATGAACTTTTTGACTAACAGGGAGATGAAAAAGTTCACCTGGCCAAGCATCTTCTTTACCGGTCAAGATATTAAATTGGTGTGTGTGTGTGCGTGTGCGTGTGCGTGTGCGTGTGCGTGTGCGTGTGCGTGTGCGTGTGCGTGTGCATGTGCGTGTGTGTGTGCGTGTGTCTGTGTGTGTGTGTGTGTGTGTGCACGCACGTGTGTTTTTGGCTGTTTGTTGAACAGATTAAAGAACCTATAAGGCCTTTAATTTAAAGTTTAATCACTGTGTCTGATCCTCGCACAGAGAGACACACACACACACACACATACATACACAGGTGTGTGTGTGTGTGTATGTGTCTGTGTCAGTGCTTGTGTGTGTTACTGTCCCTCTCTCAAGGATTTTGACCTTCCAGCTGTTGGCTGGAAATGCACACTTAAGGCTTTCATAGATCACAGGTGTGTGTGTGTGTGTGTCTTTAAATAGTCTTTGTGAAGTCAAACACACATTTATACAGCTGCTGTCCACCTGCTCTGTGTGTGTGTGTGTGTGTGTGTGTGTGTGTGTCTGTGTGTGTGTGTCTGTGTGTGAATGTGTGTGTCTGTGTGCATGTGCGCCTCTGTGTGTGTGTGTCTGTGTGTGTGTGTCTGTGTGTGTGTGTCTGTGTGTGAATGTGTGTGTCTGTGTGCATGTGCGCCTCTGTGTGTGTGTGTCTGTGTGTGTGTGTCTGTGTGAATGTGTGCGTGTGTGTGTCTGTGTGTGTGTGAATGTGTGTGTGAATGTGTGTGTGTGTGTGTGTGTGTGTGTGTGTGTGTGTGTGTGTGTGTGTGTGTGTGTGTGTGTGTGTGTGTGTGTGTGTGTGTGTGTGTCTGTG
>CM046809.1:27175917-27235917 GCA_025617405.1 Perca schrenkii | reverse complement strand
CCCCCTAACCCCCCATAACCCCCTCACTCCCCCAACTCGCACAGACACAACCACCTAACCCCCTAACCCGCACCGACACAACCACCTAACCCCCTAACCCCCTAACTTGCACAGACACAACCACCTAACCCCCTAACCCACTCACAGACACAACCACCTAACCCCCTAACTCACACACAGACACAAGTACTTAACCCCCTAACCCACACACAGACACAACCACCTAACCCCCTAACCCACACACAGACACAACCACCTAACCCCCTAACCCACACACAGACACAACCACCTAAACCCCTAACCCACACACAGACACAACCACCTAACCCCCTAACCCACACACAGACACAACCACCTAACCCCCTAACCCACACACAGACACAACCACCTAACCCCCTAACCCACACACAGACACAACCACCTAACCCCCTAACCCCCTAACTCCCCAACTCACACAGACACAACCACCTAACCCCCTAACCCCCTAACTCCCCACAACTCGCACAGACACAACCACCCTAACCCCCTAACCCGCACCGACACAACCACCTAACCCCCTAACCCCCTAACTTGCACAGACACAACAACCCTAACCCCCTAACCCGCACAGACACAACCACCTAACCCTCTAACCCAAACTTGCACAGACACAAGCACCTAACCCCTAACCCTAACCCTTTAATCCTAACCCCCTAACCTGCAAACAGCTTTATATATATATATATATATATATATATATATAATATATATTTATATATTTATATATATATTTATATATTTATAAATATATATTTATAAATATATATATATATATATATATATATATATATATATAAATATATATATATATACATACATACATACAGTACAGGCCAAAAGTTTAGACACACCTCATTCAATGTGTTTCTTTATTTTCATGACTATTTACATTGTAGATTCTCACTGAAGGCATCAAAACTATGAATGAACACATATGGAATTATGTACTTAACAAAAAAGTGTGAAATAACTGAAAACATGTCTTATATTTTAGATTCTTCAAAGTAGCCACCCTTTGCTTTTTTTTGATAACTCTACAAACCCTTGGTGTTCTCTCAATGAGCTTCATGAGGTAGTCACCTGAAATGGTTTTACCTTCACAGGTGTGCTTTGTCAGGGTTCATTAGTGGAATTATTTCCCTTATTAATAAAAAAGCAAAGGGTGGCTACTTTGAAGAATCTAAAATATAAGACATGTTTTCAGTTATTTCACACTTTTTTGTTAAGTACATAATTCCATATGTGTTCATTCATAGTTTTGATGCCTTCAGTGAGAATCTACAATGTAAATAGTCATGAAAATAAAAAGGAAACACATTGAATGAGAAGGTGTGTCCAAACTTTTGGCCTGTACTGTATGTCTGCGTGCGTGTGTCTGTGTATGTGTGTGTATATGTCTGTCTGTGTGTGTGTGTGCGTGTGTGTGTTCAATTTTGCTGTTTTTTCTACACTTCAACGTGTCTGACAACTTTTTGTCAGTTTTTCTAACGTTTCTGACGCTGTCCTCTTATTATATTTAACTTTTCTTTACCCATCGAGACTGCGGGCGCCCCGAGCGTTTACCCAGCAGGCCTCTCTGCCGTGGGCCCTGCAGGACTCCCACGTCTGCTTTAGTTTTGATAAGTGAAGTGTGTCGACATTAACAGGAGAGGAAATGATCTCACGTGGCAGAATTGCAGCTCACATATCACTGATGTCTCTGTGCTGCCTTCAGGTCTCTGTCCAGACTGGGAAACGTGGGATCCCAGTCAGCCGGTGGAGAACGCCAGGGAGGCCATGCAGCAGGCCGACGACTGGCTCGGAGTGCCTCAGGTAACACTCACCTGTTGCTCAACCTTTGTCTTCCATAACCTTTAACCAAGGGCCAAAGCTGAAACTCTTTAAAGCTGCATTAATTCCCAGCAGGACAATGTCACAAAAGCAGCAAAAACTGCAGAAAATGCATCAAGAATGTCCAAAAAAGTGACGATAACGTCAAATTTGTTCACTGTCAGATGAATGTAGCAGAGTAACTAAAGTAACTAGTAACTAAAGCTGGAACAGATGAATGTAGCGGAGTAACTAAAGTAACTAGTAACTACAGTTGTAACAGATTAATGTAGCGGAGTAACTAAAGTAACTAGTAACTAAAGCTGTAACAGATGAATGTAGTGGAGTAACTAAAGTAACTAGTAACTAAACCTGGAACAGATGAATGTAGCGGAGTAACTAAAGTAACTAGTAACTACAGTTGTAACAGATTAATGTAGTGGAGTAACTAAAGTAACTAGTAACTAAAGCTGTAACAGATGAATGTAGTGGAGTAACTAAAGTAACTAGTAACTAAAGCTGGAACAGATGAATGTAGTGGAGTAACTAAAGTAACTAGTAACTAAAGCTGTAACAGATGAATGTAGCGGAGTAACTAAAGTAACTAGTAACTAAAACTGTAACAGATGAATGTAGCGGAGTAACTAAAGTAACTAGTAACTAAAGCTGGAACAGATGAATGTAGCGGAGTAACTAAAGTAACTAGTAACTAAAGTAACTAGTAACTAAAGCTGGAACAGATGAATGTAGCGGAGTAACTAAAGTAACTAGTAACTAAAACTGTAACAGATGAATGTAGCGGAGTAACTAAAGTAACTAGTAACTAAAGCTGGAACAGATGAATGTAGCGGAGTAACTAAAGTAACTAGTAACTAAAGCTGGAACAGATGAATGTAGCGGAGTAACTAAAGTAACTAGTAACTAAAGTAACTAGTAACTAAAGCTGGAACAGATGAATGTAGCGGAGTAACTAAAGTAACTAGTAACTAAAGTAACTAGTAACTAAAGCTGGAACAGATGAATGTAGCGGAGTAACTAAAGTAACTAGTAACTAAAGTAACTAGTAACTAAAGCTGGAACAGATGAATGTAGCGGAGTAGAAGTAGAAAATGACATGAAAAGAAAAGACTCAAGTAAAGTACAAGTAGCTCAACATTTGGTACTGAAGTGCAGTACTGGAGTAAATGTACTTAGTTACATTCCAACACTTGTTTTCAGAGGCCCTGAGCCAGATGATACTGTCTAATGATAGTGTGTGTGTGTGTGTGTGTGTGTGTGTGTGTGTGTGTGTGTGTGTGTGTGTGTGTGTGTGTGTGTGTGTGTGTGTAGTGTGTGTGTGTGTGTATGTGTGTCTCTGCGTGCGTCTGTGTGTGTGTGTGAGTGTGTGTGTGTGTGTGTGTGTGTGTGTGTGAGTGTGTGTGTGTGTGTGTGTGTGTCTCTGCGTGCGTCTGTGTGTGTGTGTGTGTGTGTGTGTGTGTGTGTGTGTGTGTGTGTGTGTGTGTGCATGTGTGCTTTAAATGCCGATCTGGTCTATTTGCAGTCTGCACTTTAAATTAGCAGCAGAGTTGAGGACAAAACAAATGCTATCAGCTGATGAACGATGTGTGTGATGATTGATGAAGTGTTGGAGCAGATGTTTTTATGTTTATTGAGGTTTGGTCTATTCACGTTCTGGATTATTCCCCGAAAACTCTCCCTTTAATATCTGGTTGTTAAAGGGACAGTTACATCATCAGTGTATCACAGTAGATGGCAACCTCACACACACAAAAAACACACTCACACACACATACACACAGACACACACATACACACAGACATACACACACATTTTGTCGCTTTATCCAAACATTTTATTGCCTTTATTGATATTTTTGCACGTTTTTGTTGCTTTCTTTGACATTCCTCTCAGCGTGTCCCGTGTTCTGCGAGGTGAAATGAGAGCTGAGATAATTGCTTCAGTTCCCCGGCTTGAAGGAAAATGGAAGTACAAGACTATTATTTTAAGGCTACATTGACACTGCTACGTTTTGGTTCAAAAACCAAATATCTTGTGCTGTGTTTAAGCTTCCTAGTCCCTCTACTCCGTGTTTCAGAGGATCTAAACCAACATGTGGAAACCCTGCTGCCTGGGTTAGGTCTGAAGACTCCAGGGTTGTGGTCCTGGGTTAGGTCTGAAGACTCCTGGGTTGTGTTGTGGTCCTGGGTCAGGTTGGAAGACTCAGGGTTGTGTTGTGGTCCTGGGTTAGATTTGAAGACTCAGGGTTGTGTTGTGGTCCCGGAGGAGTATTTTGACAGTGTGTTAGTGATGCTTTTACTTCAGCGGGGGATTTAAAAAGCTCTTCCTGCTCTGCTAATGACCAGCTGTTCACCAGCTGTTCACCAGCTGCTGCTCTGTCAAACTCACTCCTCCATTATTTTCTCTTCTTCGTTCACTAATTCAAAATGTTCCGTTCCTCCTTTTAACTCTAATGAGCCTCTGGGAGTTTACATGCACCACACTCAGGCTCCATCTCCAGCACTACATTCTGGTTTATAAAGAAATATCTTCTGCTACGTTTCCCCCTCTCATTCCCTCTATCATTCCCCATCATTCCCTCTATCATTCCCCATCATTCCCTCTATCATTCCCCATCATTCCCTCTATCATTCCCCATCATTCCCTCTATCATTCCCCATCATTCCCTATATCATTCCCCCTCTCATTCCCTCTATCATTCCCTATCATTCCCTCTATCATTCCCCATCATTCCCCCTCTCATTCCCCATCATTCCCTCTATCATTCCCCCTGTCATTCCCTCTATCATTCCCCCTCATTCCCCCTCTCATTCCCCATCATTCCCTATATCATTCCCCCCTCTCATTCCCTCTATCATTCCCTATCATTCCCTCTATCATTCCCCATCATTCCCTATATCATTCCCCCTCTCATTCCCTCTATCATTCCCTATCATTCCCTCTATCATTCCCCATCATTCCCTCTATCATTCCCCCTATCATTCCCTCTATCATTCCCCCTCTCATTCCCCATCATTCCCTCTATCATTCCCCCTCTCATTCCCCATCATTCCCTCTATCATCACCATATCTCATTAAAATATAATCATTTACTTCAGTCTCTAAAATATCTCCACGTTTTATTTCCTAAATGACTTCATTTCAGCTCCTCTGGTTTGTCTCGTTTCTGAGCCAAACACACACCAAACACACACCAAACACACCAAATACACACCAAACACACACCAAACACACCAAATACACACCAAACACACACCAAACACACCAAATACACACCAAACACAAACCAAACATACACCAAATACACACCAAACACACACCAAACACACCAAATACACACCAAACACACACCAAACACACTAAACACACACCAAACACACACCAAACACACACCAAACGCACAGCAATCACACACCAAACACACACCAAACACACACCAAATACACACCAAACGCACAGCAATCACACACCAAACACACACCAATCACACACCAAACACACACCAAACACACACTAAACACACACTAAACACACACCAAACACACACCAAATACACACCAAACACACACCAAATACACACCAAACACACACCAAATACACACCAGACACACACCAATCACACACCAAATACACACCAAACGCACAGCAATCACACACCAAACACACACCAATCACACACCAAACACACACCAAACACACACTAAACACACACTAAACACACACCAAACACACACCAAATACACACCAAACACACACCAAATACACACCAGACACACACCAATCACACACCAAACACACACCAAATACACACACCAATCACACACCAATCACACACCAAACACACACCAAACACACACCAAACACACACCAATCACACACCAATCACACACCAAACACACACCAAACACACACCAAACACACACCAAACACACACCAAACACACACCAAACACACACCAATCACACACCAATCACATACCAAACACACACCAATCACACACCAAACACACACCAAACACACACCAAACACACACCAAACACACACCAATCACACACCAATCACACACCAAACACACACCAAACACACACCAAACACACACCAAACACACACCAAATACACACCAAACACACACCAATCACACACCAATCACACACCAAACACACAGTAAACACACACCAAACACACACCAAACTGCCCAAATGTCTCGGCAGAAAACCAACCAATCAGGAAACACTGACTTGTCGGATGGTTTCTGCAGCTGGCCGATTAAAAACAGACGCTTCGCTTTATTCATCACCAGACAAATTTGAGTTAATTTTGGCTGTTGTTAATTTAAAGCCCTGCATACAGGGATAGAAGTATACTGCTATTAAAACATAATAAAAATATGACACACCGGTATTGGATCGGTACGAAAGTTCAGGTATCGGAATCAATATCAGGAAACAAGAAATGGTATCGGAACGTGTCTAGGCTGAATATTATCTTTTAAGGGCAAAAAGCAGCATATTATGTCCATGTAAACGTAGTCAGTGATGTGTTTTTGGAAGAAGTGATGAGGATTATGTGCAGCTGTGAACCTGGTCGTTGTTCTCCAGGTGATCGCTCCGGAGGAGATCGTTGATCCCAACGTGGACGAGCACTCGGTGATGACCTACCTGTCTCAGTTCCCCAAATCTAAACTGAAGCCCGGCGCGCCCCTCAGGGCCAAGACGCTGCACCCCAAGAGGGCCAAAGCCTACGGACCAGGTGAGGACGTCATCTACACACACAGACACAAACACACACACACACGCACACACACACAGACACACACACACACACACGCTCACGCACACACACACACACACACACACACACACAGACAGACACAAGCATGCACAGACATATACACGCAGACACACAGACAGAGACACACACACACACAGACACACAAACACACAGACACACACGGAGACAGACTCACACACGCAGACACACACACCCACACACGCAGAAACACAAACACACAGACACGCAGACAGACACACACACACAAACACACAGACACACACACATACACACACGCAGACACACAAACGCACACACATACACACACACACGCAGACACACACACACACGCAGAGACACACACACACACACACACACACACACACACACACTCTCAGTCCTGAGTATTTTTCCATTGGACCTCCTGTCATGTGTGCCAGGTCTTGAGCCTCGAGGGAACGTGGTCCTGAAACCTGCAGAGTTTCTGGTGGAGACGGTAGAGGCCGGACTCGGTGAAGTTCTGGTTTATGTGGAGGACCCAGAGGGACACACGGAGGAGGTGGGACCACACACACACACACACACACACACACACACACACACACACACACACACACACACACACACACACTCATTTTATACTCATCAGGGTTTCTGCAGGCTAGAAGTCCGTTCTGTGAGCCGCTCTGACCACAATCCGTATGAAAAACCAGACAGTTCGCAGCATGCATATGTACCTGATTATTATTACTCAGTTTCACTTTTATTTAATTTTAATAAATGTCTTTTTGCAAGTAATTTAGTGACTCTGCACTCTGTTGTACTTGTATGTCGTGATATACAGTCGGTCTTACATTTCATTCATAATGTTGTTAAAAGGGTTTTTAATTTGAGTTGGTGAAACCTGCAGAAACCCTGATTCCTTCACACCCAGCTGAAAGTGATTGTGTTTGTGTGTCCATCAGGCTCGAGTGATCCCCAACAACGACAAGAACAGAAGCTACTCGGTGGTCTACCTGCCCAAAGTGGAGGGGCTGCATAGAGTAAGGAATCAATCACACAGCGCAAAGAGCTATTCGCTAGCTTTCAGCGTTTTCAACTACATCTCATGGTCTTCTTTAACACTCAGAGCCCTTACTTGTCGTACACGACAAAATAAGGCATGTCTGATTCGTGATTTAATAAATTCCTAACCATAAAGAGTAGAAGCATACTGCTTCCGGCTGCTAAAAGCGTAGGCCTCCTGCACACTGGCTGCGTGGCGTGAGTGTGGCGTTTCTGTTGCGTGTCAGCTGCGTGTCAGCTGCGTGTCAGCTGCGTGGTGTTTTCTATGTCTTTCCCCACCAGAAAGGTGTCTGACGCGGTGCTGCTGCTAGCCTCGTCTGGACACATGGATGTTTCCCATAAACATAAACATAAATATATACTGATCTGATTATCGCAAAGACAACGTCGGCAGTATTGACGGCAGAATAGACTCCAGAATATTTGGTTCTGTATTGACAGGTGCAATATTTGGAAATCAATAATAATAATTATTTTTATTTATTACATTTATATCTGCATTTATGTCAAAACCTCGAGACTTTCAAACATCAAAATGTCATTTATTAATATGTATTTGTAAAAAGAAAAGACTTTGATGTCTATTTTGTCTGGAAACGCTGGTGAAAATTAGGCATCGGTTCTATTGCATGCACGCGTTTTTGAGACGTGCGGCAGTGTGCACGCTCTAACCTGTTAACATATATATATATATATATATATAAATAAAAACGGACATGCCACACAGCAGACACGCCTGGCAACTGACACGCTCACGCCACAAAGCCAGTGTGCAGCCGGCCTAACACTCGCGTCTCTGTGATGATTTCCTTGGTGTCTTCATAGCCCTTACAGAAGGTTTTTATCCAGCCTGAAACTCCGGTGATTTTAGGGCTCTTTGTGCAATATACCCAAACTCTTACACCCAGGATTGATTTGACTGATTGATGTGACTTTATGTCCATAATTATCAGCGTGTGTGTTTGTCCAATCTGTACAGCTCTTTAGATTTGACTGGGTCAAACTAGACATGTTGTTATTATTCGATACTTTAAGAAGATTACTTAGTCTACAATCACCACTAAAGAGTCTAAATGCGTGTCCTCCCCCAGGGTTATTTTGAGCATCAAAGACTTCATTTCCTACATTCGAATACACTTTTATGCCCCAATTTACTGTGGAAATACCTTTATTTAGCCCATGCCAAGAAGAAAAAACACAGATGACAATTCAATTATATCAAAAATATAATGGAAAGTATGTTGTTGTGTGTCATAAGCCATTTTTAAGTGGGTATATGGAAATCGTGGAGCTTTCTTAGTGGGTATACTGCGTATACCTGCGTATCACGTAGACTACACCACTGGATTTGAGTAGTCTTTAAGACTAGAAAAGTGCTCTATAAATACAGTCCATTTACATTTCTTGCAACCCTTTCAACAGAACAGATACCTCAAAGTTTTGAAATGTAATTAAACCGTACTATCAGAAGCGCTGACAGGCCTTCGTGTCAAGTCAAGGTCAATGTAAGTTTATTGTTTGTACAGCCAGCAGACAGACATAAGGACCTAGTACCTACGGCCTGAGGGAAGTAGCTTAAACTGGCAGGACAAGGGGTGGCTAGGGTCAGCTGCAATGGATTGGGCATTCTTTGCCGCTCTGTTGGAGTAGATGTAGGAGAGAGTAGGGAAGTTGATGCCTGCAATCTTGCTACATGTCCTGCCACTTTTCCTCCCAGGTGAAGGTGCTGTTTGCTGGGCAGGACATCGACAGAAGTCCCTTCATGGTGAATGTTTCCAAGGCGATGGGCGACCCAACCAGAGTACAGGCCCGCGGGCCGGGACTGCAGCAGACAGGAAATGTGGCCAACAAACCTACATACTTTGACATTTACACTGCAGGTAATCAGAAACACAGACACACAGACTTCCTCGCAGATTTAGGCACTTGCATACTAAAAGACGCAACCAAAGGAGATGTAGGGACTTCATATCTTTGTAACGCTGCCTTTGTGTCTTCAGGATCTTTTTCTAATCAGTAATATTTTCCCAGAATTTGGTTTATTTAAATGTTTATTTGTATAGTGACATATGTAGCATAAACCTCTGCCACACACCACAACATTTATAGCCTTAGCTAATTGGCAATGCCTTTCCCTAGATGGGCGTTTAAAATACATAAAACTTAACAAACACAGTAAAAACAGAAATCCCCAGAACTCAACAAAAAATAAAGACACAGACTAATACAATGCAGCACCATTAAACGGGAAGCACAAGAGCATACATGACTACATGACTGCTCCCTCTTCCAAAAATGAAAAATGATCCCAGTATTTGGAGTTATGTGTTACCACAGATGTTCCCGTTCAGTTATGTGTAAGTTCTCAAAGTTACAACGGTCTGTCTGATATAGTTTTAAGGAGCATCACATTCTTCTTTAAATGTTTGAAAGTCTTGTTGTCTGTCTGTCTGTCTGTTCTCCAGGGGCGGGTGCTGGAGACGTAGGCGTCATTATTGTGGATTCAAATGGTCGCAGGGATACAGTGGAGATTGTGTTGGAGAACAGAGGGGACAGTATTTTCCGCTGCACCTATGTTCCCATCCTGGAGGGCGCTCACACTGTCTACGTGACCTTTGCTGGGCAGCAGATTCCCAGAAGCCCTTTCACTGTCAACATCTCAGAGGGTAGGTTTGACACACTGGACTTTGTCACTTCCTATTCTTGTTCCCTTAAAAAGTTTACAATTCAAATGCAAGTCATCATTTTGTTATGAATTAATTTCCATGTAACATTAACCAGAATCTGACTTGGTACCTAATGCGTCTAATGCATGTACATCTCATCCGAGTCTCACATTGGAATCTGATGTCTACATCAGTGGTTCTCAAACTTTTTTCAATGATGTACCCCATTTGAATTGTGTTTTTTGAAGCCAAGTACCCCCTGACTAGATATAGATTTACCAAACAACAGCCATGTAACTGAAAAACATTTAAATGCTAATGAAAAAAGGCGACAAAAACGTTTTTTTAAATGTAAAAAGTCGGTAGAAAGAAGGAAGTAAGGCAAGAATAAGTGGAAAATAGTAACAAAAACTTAGAAAACAGTGACAAAAAGTTTGTAAAACGCGATAAAAACCTTGGAAAAGGCAGAATTGTTTTTGAAAAAACAAACGTGGAGAAAAAAAGAAGACAGTAGAAAAAAGATAGGAAGGAAGGAAGGCAAGAACAGGTCGAAAATAGTGAACTGCTCACGTACCCCCTGCAGTCCTCCAGAGTACCCCTTGGGGTACACGTACCCCCATTTGAGAAACACTGGTCTAGACTGACGGATTCAAGAAGTAAAAGTTTTTGATTTCTATAACAGTTCTATCGAATCTGTAGTTCAGGCTGAGTCATAGTCTGATAGGACAGTTGGTGCTCGCTGGGTTTTATTGGCTGAACCTGTTGGCTCTAAAGGTTTTGGGCTGCAGCGTTTGGTAATATTCTTGGTGCTCCGCTGGTCTTGCTGGCTTGTTTAATGTGGGATCTTGTCTTATAAAACTTGGATTTGATTTAGGACTTGACTTGAGACTTGTTTGTCTCAATTGTGACACACTGTCTTGACTTGGGCCTTTACTTAGGATCTGACTTGGGTGACTTTTTTTAGGATCTTATCAGACTGGACTTAGATTGGACTTCTGAATCTCTTTTTTTAGCCTTGGGACTTGATTTAGGAGATAAGTTGAGACTTGGAACTTGTTGATCTTTGACTTGACTTGATAATATGGATGGATGGACTTCGTATTACCTGTCTTTGACTTGGGATCTTGTCTGACTGGACTTGGATCGATTTAGGACTTGACTTAAGACTTGTTTGTCTCGACTGTGACACACTGCCTTGACTTGGGCCTTTACTTAGGCTGTGACTTGGAACTTGGTCTCTGTTGTTTTTTCTGGACTTTGAGCTTGTTCATGACAGCTACCTAGATTTGGTACTTGCCTGTTTCAATTTGGGCCTTGAACCTGTCTGTCTAGACTTGACTTAGAACTTGACTTGGGACTTTTCAATTTTGGACTTGACTTGATAATATGGATGAAAGGATGTGTGGACTTTGGCACTACCTGTCTTTGACTTGGGATCTTGTGTGACTAAACTTAGATTGGACTTCAGCATCTCTCTGAAAGTAAACTTTCCAGCCTAGACTTAGGACTTGACTTTGGACTTGTCAATCTTTAACTGTTCTTGATAATATGGATGGATGGACTTTGGCAATACCTGTCTTTGACTTGGGATCTTGTCTGACTAAACTTAGATTGGACTTCAGCATCTGTCAGAAATTAAACTTTCCAGCCTTGATTTGGGACTTGACTTAGGACATGACTTGGGAATTGTCTGCCTTGACTGGCACTTGCTATCTGGATATAGGATTTGCCTGTCTCAACTTCCAACTTGACTTAAGGATTCCCAATATTGACTTAGGACTTGACTAAAGACATGGATCCTACTGTCTTTATTCAGGATTTACCTGTCTTAACTTTGGTCTTGGCCCTGGATTTGTCTGTCTTGAGTTGACTGAGAACTTGTAAATCTTGTGACTTGACTTGTGGATTACTAATCTTGATTCAGGACTTGCCTTTCTCACCTTTTGACTTGACACTGGACTGCCCCAGTCAGATCTAACTGGAGACTAGTCGGTCTTTGACTTGGGACTTGATTAAGGACTTGCAGTCTTGATTTAGGACATGCCTTTCTCGGATAGTGACTTTACTTCTGACTAGTCAGTGTAGACTTGACTAAAGTGTTAGCGACTTGAGAGCTCTTGACCTGCAGAACCTAACCTAGTCCCATCTCTGCCTGCTGGTCCGGCGGCCTGGCAGTCTGCGGGTCCGGCGGCCTGGCAGTCTGCGGGTCCTACCATCTACTCGTCTGGACTTCTGGAGGTCTCTGTCCCCTCTCTGCCTGTTTATAAATATATCATTACTGTTGTTCCCTCCTTTAGTTTTACAGAGCATCCCGCCTACAGGGTCTCCGGTGCAGGTTGTACCTCAGTCCGCACCCTCAGACAAGACAAGGAGAGCCCCCCCTCCAACACCACCCAAACCCAGGCGACCAAGTTAGTACAGTCTGGGGGCGGGGGTGTAACTGGAGCCTGCCTGCGCTAGCCTGGTTTCCTTCCACCTCAAAACCATCCCTGCCTCTGACCCCTCTGGACGGGGTTTACCTGCTTTACAGCATGCGCAGCACCTGCTTCCTCCTGAACAGCTTTACTGTATATTCTTCTACATATACTGAGTGAATGTGGATGTGTGGAGTCCTCTCTGGATTAATCATCAGGCCGAGTATAGTCTTGCATTTGTTGACACAATACAGTAGCGTGAGTTATTTAAATGAGCTGATACATGGTTACACCTCATTGGCTCTTACCAGTGTATCTCCGTGTGTACTTCGTCCACAGCAATCCCACCAATCAGTCCCAAAGCCTCCCAGTTAGAGAGGAAATTATCTAAAATATTCTTTATAAAACCTCCCAGTTAGAGAGGAAATTATCTAAACATATTCTTTATAAAACTTCCCAGTTAGAGAGGAAATGATCTAACATATTCTTTATAAAACCTCCCAGTTAGAGAGGAAATTATCTAACATATTCTTTATAAAACCTCCCAGTATATATATATATATATATATATATCTATCTGCGCGATCGCGGTCCAGTGCAAAATGAATGGGAGTCTATGGAGCTAGACAGCTAAATGAATGGGGTTCTATGGAGCTGGACAGCTAAATGAATGGGAGTCTATGGAGCTAGACGGCTAAATGAATGGGAGTCTATGGAGCTAGACGGCTAAATTTGTCTCTTTGGCCTGATCTGTTGAGAAATCTCAGATTTGATTGTAGTTTTTGCAAGTTCAACATGGATTATAGGTCGAAAGTTGAATGAACGAGTAGCCTACTTATGTCCTTTTGATATCTTACAGGTTGAGAGGTTGTTGCCCATAACACGCTAGCATTCTGCTAATGAATGCTGATTGGTCAGTGAAGGACTGATTAAGACCAGAGGTACGATGTGTATGACGTCATTGACATTTGAAAAGGCTTTTTAAAACAGAAACGCCACTTCGCCACAATCTAACACCCAGCGGTATTTCCTTAAAGCCGTTATATACTAGATGCATCCAAGGTGGCGCGCAACATCGTGACGTCAAAATGATGTAATATCCGGCCGGCGCGTCCGATTTATGGCGCGCGAGCCAAGGTTGCGCACAGCTTTTTTTTTTTTCAGCGGCACGCGACAAAGCGGAAACAAGAGGCCTGAATGAGTTCGCCGACTACTTGATGCCAGGACTCTCAGAGTGACTGCAAGTCTGTCTGGTAAACTCACCGGGTTAAGATGAGCTCTTTATGGTGAATGAAAGGCTCGATCCGATGAAGTAGGTCAGTGAATCAAATCAAAGCATTGACGGCAATGCTGCTGCCAGTTCTGCCGTTGTTTACCTTTTTCTTCTTCTTCTAGTCCGTAGAAAGGGCAGCGTCGGTAGCCTTTGCTCATTAGCGCCCCCTCTGTTCAGGAGAGGACTGCAGCTAGTGTCGCGAGTACCAGCGCAGGTATAAATAGTCACGGCGATTTCATGACGTCACATATGCACGCGCCAGCTCGGCTGCGGTTACTGTAAAACATGCATTAGCCTCCCCTTTCAAATGCAACATTCAAATTACTAGACAAAAAATTTTGGATTTTGAGGGGTACAGCTCCATAGACCTCCATTTATTCTGAACTGGCCTGTGAGCGCCCTCATGTGGAACCAGAGTGGAACTGCAACCAGTTCAGAAGCCAGAAGTTTCCCGAGAGTGGAAGTTCTCCCCTTATTACACATTCTCTCATATAATACAGAATGTACACATTAGAAAGAAATGGCTCCATGTTTCATCATCATCTGCTTCACATCTCTTCTTCATAACATTAATAACCTTCTCTTCCTTTTTTCACTCTTTTCAATGTTGCGTCTCGTCTGTTCGGATACAAAACTGTAAATTAAATGTTTCTTTGTCAAATTCTCAGCTTGGACTGTTTTATCTGCAAGTAATACAGCGGATTGTTCTTGTCTTAAAGTATTTATGAATGTATGATCTTTGTTTTTTATGTTGAAGTCCCGACTCTACAGCTCCTCCAGACTGATAACTGTTTCTACTCTGCTGCTTTTTCCTTTCAGCCTCAGCAAACTGCTTCTCTAACAGAGATACAGTGTGTGTGTGTGTGTGTGTGTGTGTGTGTGTGTGTGTGTGTGTGTGTTTAGGATTAAAGTAGTCAGAATTTGAGATGTTAAAGCTTTACAGTTAGGTTTATATTTAAACTCGGTCCACGCTGACTCTGATTTATGAAGAATTTTTGTCATCCGTCACACACACACACACACACACACAAACACAAACACACACACACAGACACACGCACACATATGCACACACACACACACACACACACACACACACACATATATGCAAACACACACTCACAATCCCACACAAACATACACACACACACACACATGCACACATACGCGCACACACACACACACACACACACACACACACACACACACACAGAGGCACACACTCGACCCATGTCAAAGATTGTTGTTCCCATCAGTCACTAACACACAAACATGGGACCATTGGGTCCATGTTGAAGAAACAGTAGTTACCCTTTAAGTTAGCGTTCAGTGCTCAGAAGTACTCAGGCACAGAGGAGTGTGTGTTTGCGTGCATGTTTGTTAGTTTCTTTTCAACATCATCTCCCAGTCTAACCAGCGTCCCACGTCTCCTTCTAATTGGTCCTTAGCCTGTAATCCCAACGCATGCCGAGCGACGGGCAGAGGTCTGCAGCCGAAGGGTCTGAGGGTCAAAGAAGTGGCCGACTTTAAAGTTTACACTAAAGGAGCCGGTAGCGGAGAGCTCAAAGTCACTGTGAAGGGACCAAGTAAGATGCCATGAAATGCACCTTTACCATTTACTCCAGTACTGTACTTTAAGTACAAACGTTGAGGTACTTTGCTTGAGTCTTAATAGGATAGAACACAAGAACAACTATTCAAATTTAAAGATACAAAAATACAAAGGAAAGAATGTACAAACAGATAAACAAGTGGCGAATGAAAATGTGCAACCCACTTAATCCTCCTGTTGTCCTCCTTTTCAAAAAGTTTCTATATCAGAAATTTGGGTTTTCTTTCAACCAAATGGTAAAAAAAAATAATAATAACTTGGATGGTTCCCTACAAAGCTCTTCACAAGTAAAATAAATGACCAGTTCACTACTGTCATTCAATGTCATAGCATTTGGAAAAACATTGATAAAAGAACGTTGAAAAAAGTGACAAAAACATCAAAGAGTGACAAAAACATCAGGAAAAGCAACAAAAGTGTCAAAAAATACGACCAAAATGTTGAAAAAAAAAGTTTGTGACCCAGAAAAAACGATTTAAGTTTCCTGGTCGACGGAAAGACAACACAAGGGTTAAATAATATTTATAAAGATGTAAGTAAAACCAATGTTTGTGAAACACTATAGTGCAGTATTGTGATGTTTGTGTGTGTGTGTGTATATATATATATATATATATATATATATATATATATATATATATATATATATATATATATATATATATATATATATATATATATATATATATATATATATTATAAGTCTTATCCAAGTTTTATTGAGCAGCACTAATATTGTTTGTTTGGTATCCAGAGGGCCTGGAGGAGCCGGTGAAGGTTATCGAGATGGAAAACGGGATCTTCGAGTGTAATTATTACCCAATCATGATGGGAAAATACATGGTGACCATCAGCTGGGGAGGACACAGCATCCCCCGCAGGTGAGACAGGCAGATCCTTTTATTATCCTGTGTTAGTAAATCCTTTTATGGACTTTTTTCACAGCAGACATGTTGACTTGTCATAGTAGGAAAAGCACAGCTGAAATTGATAACCTTAACGATGGCTCAGTTCCATCAAGTGTCCCAGTAAGATATTTCAGTGAGTCAGCATGCACAATACCAGGGTCTCTCCTAAGTGGAATGCAGCCATCAGTAATGGTTTAATACCAGGACCTCTCCTAAGTGGAATGCAGCCATCATTAATGGTTTAATACCAGGACCTCTCCTAAGTGGAATGCAGCCATCAGTAATGGTTTAATACCAGGACCTCTCCTAAGTGGAATGCAGCCATCATTAATGGTTTAATACCAGGACCTCTCCTAAGTGGAATGCAGCCATCATTAATGGTTTAATACCAGGACCTCTTCTAAGTGGAATGCAGCCATCAGTAATGTTTTAATACCAGGGTCTCTCCTGAGTGGAATGCAGCCATCAGTAATGGTTTAATACCAGGGTCTCTCCTAAGTGGAATGCAGCCATCAGTAATGTTTTAATACCAGGGTCTCTCCTAAGTGGAATGCAGCCATCAGTAATGGTTTAATACCAGGGTCTCTCCTAAGTGGAATGCAGCCATCAGTAATGGTTTAATACCAGGACCTCTCCTAAGTGGAATGCAGCCATCAGTAATGGTTTAATACCAGGACCTCTCCTAAGTGGAATGCAGCCATCAGTAATTTGACAGGTTTGAATACATATGTGCTGATCCTACTATGACATGTCAACATGTCTGCTGTGAAAAAGCTCTATTATCGTGTGTTGGCGTTCTAACCTCCGGTGAATTTATGAGGACTATGGTTGTGTGTGTGTGAGTAGTCCAGTGAGGTGCACATTTTGGAGGTAGGCTGCAGCTTTGATTCCAGCATGAAGGAGGCATTCTACACCAAGGTAGTTAAATACCAACCACTCCTAAACACCATCTCAGAGCTGGTTATAGGTGCACACTACTCGTTTTCATATTTGGTAGCCTAGGACACACACACAGGCTGGTAGTCAGAGGTCTGCAACAACTTGGGATGGCCAAAAAAATGGGTAAACAACTTGCAAAGTCCTGTGCCATATCTGCTATTATTGGCAGCCGCCACATATGGCGGAGACGTTGCTACTTCTACCCTTAAGAACTGACTATTGTGCTTGTTAAGTGACATTGTGAAGCCTGCTGAATGCCACTGGTCCATGAGTTTGCATATGTGTTGTACTGCATCTGAAATATGTGTGTCCCTGTGCCATTTTCTTCATGTGGACATAAATAAATGGTTAAAATATGTGTGTTTTCAGTCCGTTTGAGGTCCAGGTGAGCGAGGAGGCGGGGCCCCAGAAGGTGCGGGCCTGGGGTCCCGGTCTGGAGACGGGGATGGTGGGGAAGAGTGCCGACTTTGTGGTGGAAGCCATCGGCACCGAGGTGGGAACGCTCGGTACGTTCCAACCACACAACGATATCAAGGACCAATCAGAAATACTTAGATTTCTTATTGAAGGTGCTGACACACCAACCCGATAATAGTCGGACAGTCTGGCGAGGTCGGTGACTCGAGTCTGTTCGGTGTGTTCCGTGCCGTCGTCTGTCAGAGGAGCCGTCGGCTTTAATTTGGGCCGACCTGACATGTTGAATTGGCCAGTGGGCGGTCGGACTCAATGACCAATTACCGGAAATGACGAGTGGAATGAGGTGACTAGAGCCTCTCAAAATCTGACAAAAATCTCTTAAACTGACCTTTTTCAACCTGAAATGAAGACAGATTCAGCAACTGCACGGCTTATTTCTCTCTTCAAATGTTTTCAGAAACACGTTTCGGTGAACTATTTTAGTACGATACGAGATTGTATTATTCCGAACGAGGCGCCATTATGATCGGGGAGAAGCCAGACCCACGTGACGCGTTTGTCCAATCAAGGTGCCGGTTTTCATTGTTTGGGCGACAATAAAGATTAGCGCCGCCTGCTGTTATGGAGACGCATTACGTCTCGCACACAAGCAGAACGTACGTCGCTTCGGTGTGTTCCGAGGCACTTTTTGGACCAACTCAGTAGAGCTTAGATCGGGCCCAAAAAATCAAGCCCGACCACGTTGCGTCCGAGCACGGCCCGACACATTTACTGTAATTATGAGCCCGATTTAAACCCGAAAATGTTTTAATACGTGGGCCGTTATAACTGACGTTCTCAACTACAATTCAGAGTTGTTTGAACTACAGAAATCTGTTTAGAATTATTTTAATAAATACCAGTAATGCAACAAGAACGAAGCATGTACACTGCTGTTAGTTTATTCAGAATATAATGCATCACAAATGCATCCGAATGAAGAAACGTAAATAAAACCTCGACCTATATCTCCCTCAGCTGAATAGTGTGGGGTACAGATCAAGGCAGCAACATAACCAAAGCCCTGGAACCATACAGGAGACTTTCTGGTCTCCATCACCTAATTAATCCTGTCCTTCTCCACGGTCTGCATGCTGACACACTGGCCGACAACAGTGCTCCATAACGGGGACACACGGTGTAGTCCAGTTTACCTCCCACTCAGGTCAGTGCAGGACATCTACCCCGAGCTACAGGAGAAGCATGAGAGGCATATAGCTTTCTCCCCACCGAATAAGGCTACCGTATTTTCCGGACTATAAGTCACACTTTTTTTCCTACTTTGGCTGGTCCTGCGACTTATAGTCCGGTGCGACTTATATATCAAAATATATATAATTTAACATGTTTTTACATGTTAATTCATACTGAAAACATTACCGTCTACAGCCGTGAGAGGGCGGTCTAGGCTTGTGACAACTAGAATGCTGCTCCTAAAGACAACTGAGAAAGAAAAGAGATAACCAACTGCAGGTAGTAAAATACGCACCCGAAAACGGTAATCGAGCAGCAGAAAGAAAGTTTAAAAATGAGAGAAATGTGTGAGGGAGACTGGAGAAAATGTTACTCTTACTGCAATGAAGAAATCAAAGAAAGCTAATCGGCTAATCGCGGGCTGAAAGCTAGATGGCCAGAGCTGGAGGGGCTCGTCAACGGTGTAGTTACGTCTCCACGCCTTTTAATACCTCCATGCTCCATGCCCTGGTATTGTGGTTGTTCTGTGTGCTATTGTGTAGTTGAATAACTCTTAATGTGTTACGGTAACATACCGGACACCTACCGTATTCAGCCCGTTGTTCTGTGTGCTATTGTGTAGTTGACAGATGAAAGAAAAAAAAAAATTCTAAATAAATGCGACTTATAGTCCGGTGCCACTTATATATGTTTTTTTCCTCTTCATGACGCATTTTTTGACTGATGCAACTTATACTCAGGAGCGACTTATAGTCCGGAAAAAACGATAATTACGATAATAATTATTCTTGTACTGTATTTTTTTCTATCTTTTTTCTATTTAAAGAGTGTTTTTGTAAGATGCCAAAATCTGCTGCTGGAAATCTAATTTCCTTGCGGGAGTCATCCCAAAGGGATCAATAAAGAGAAGTTTAAGTCTAATAAAGTCATGATTATAAAATATCGGGTCCGGTTTGGACTCGGCCAGAGAATCTAAACTCTACAACTCGGGAGGAGACTGATCAGTCCGACTGCCTTTCCTGCCGACAGTCGGCCGTCGGGTTGGTGTGTCAGGGACTCTAACCCATGTTTATGTTGTGAAGCACTTTGTGACTTTGTCTGTGAAAGGTGTATTAAGGTATGTCACCGGCGCTCTGCAGGTTTCTCCATCGAGGGTCCGTCTCAGGCCAAGATCGAGTGTGACGATAAAGGAGACGGGTCGTGTGATGTCCGATACTGGCCGACCGAACCGGGCGACTACGCCGTGCACGTCATCTGTGACGACGAAGACATTAAAGACAGTCCCTTCATGGCTCACATCCTCCCTGCTGCCAACGACGTATTCCCAGAAAACGTGAGAACTACTCTCTACTGCTGTCTCTCTACATACTACTCTCTACTGCTGTCTCTCTACATACTACTAACTACTGTTGTCTCTCTACATACTACTCTCTACTGTTGTCTCTCTACATACTACTCTCTACTGTCTCTCTACATACTACTCTCTACTGTTGTCTCTCTACATACTACTCTCTACTGCTGTCTCTCTACATACTACTCTCTACTGTTGTCTCTCTACATACTACTCTCTACTGCTGTCTCTCTACATACTACTAACTACTGTTGTCTCTCTACATACTACTCTCTACTGCTGTCTCTCTACATACTACTCTCTACTGTCTCTCTACATACTACTCTCTACTGTCTCTCTACATACTACTAACTACTGTTGTCTCTCTACATACTACTCTCTACTGCTGTCTCTCTACATACTACTCTCTACTGTCTCTCTACATACTACTCTCTACTGTCTCTCTACATACTACTCTCTACTGCTGTCTCTCTACATACTACTCTCTACTGTCTCTCTACATACTACTCTCTACTGCTGTCTCTCTACATACTACTCTCTACTGCTGTCTCTCTACATACTACTCTCTATTGCTGTCTCTCTACATACTACTCTCTACTGTTGTCTCTCTTCATACAACTCTCTACTGCTGTCTCTCTACATACTACTCTCTACTGCTGTCTCTCTACATACTACTCTCTGCTGCTGTCTCTATTCAATATCCATTCATAGCTGCAGCTGGGCTGTCATATACTCCATTGTGCAGACATGCTTTACTTTATGAAGCCATTGAGCAGCTGTTGGATGGTTAAAAATGTTTTGTTGTTAATCATGTTGAATGTTGATTGTTTTATATTTTATATTCCTCTCCAGGTTAAGTGTTACGGTCCCGGTCTGGAGCCGCTCGGCTGCATCGTCAACAAACCTGCAGACTTCACCATCGACACGGATGGAGCCGGCAGAGGAGAGCTGAAGCTCTACGCTCAGGTAAACACTCACAGATTCAGTCATAAAGCTTTCTATGATGCTGTTATGTTGGCGCCTTTTCTTTCCCTTTTTATAGTTTTTTTTTGTTTCAACACCTTTTTGTTGCATTTTCTTTTCCTTTTTGTCACTTTTTTGTCGCCTGTTTCACTACCTTTTTGTCGCCTTTTTTATCGCCTTTTTCATCTCCTTTTTGTTGCCTGTTTCATCACCTTTTTATCGCCTTTTTCATCACCTTTTTGTCGCCTTTTCTTTTCCTTTTTGTCGCTTTTTTGTTTCGCAAGATTTATTCAGAACTCTGTGGGTTGTTAAGATATCTCTAAACAAATCACAATCATCTTGGGCGGCGCTAAGACGCAGCAACGCAGACTTTTGTCTCAAAATGTGTGTGTGTGTGTGTGTGTGTGTGTGTGTGTATGTGTATGTGTCTCTGTCTGTGTGTGTGTGTGTGTGTGTGTGTGTGTGTGTGTGTGTGTGTGTGTGGGGTCACTTTATGCAAACATCTGGAGGCAACATCAAACACTCCAGTGCGGAGTTTGAGAACACACCAAGAGAGGAAGGTTTATCCCTGACATGTACTCCCGTTGATCCAGACTAGTTGGAGATAAGTGAAATGTGTGTTTGTGCTTTCAGGATGCCGAGGGTTTCCCCATCGACATCCAGATCACTGATAACGGAGACAGCACCTTCTTCTGCGTTTACATTCCCACCAAACCTGTCAAACACACCATCATCATCACCTGGGGGGAGGTCAACGTTCCCAACAGCCCCTTCAGGGTAAAGACCCAACACACACACACACACACGCACGCACACACACACACACCCACGCACGCACGCACGCACGCACGCACGCACGCACGCACGCACGCACGCACGCACGCACGCACGCACAGACAGACAGACAGACAGACAGACAGACAGACAGACAGACAGACAGACAGACAGACAGACAGACAGACAGACAAGATAAAAGTTTCGTGGAGACACCCCCTTGTGAGGGGAGGATAAAAGCTTAAAGGGATACACCACCGTTTGTTGAAATAGTTTTTATCACGGTCTACCCTGGCTGTAGATAGGTGGGCCAACGTATTTTTTGTCTCAGTGCAAGTAATTAGATTGTTTTTTTGTCTTTTGTCGGCTCACTTTTACTCACAACATGCTAACTGGCAACATAGGATTCCATTCACTACGCTAAGCTAACTAGCGGTGGCGCTGCCGGTGTTGCACCGGACTAAAACGATGCATGCACAAAAAAAAAATTAGGCCACCTATCTACAGCTAGGGGAGACCGTCATAAGCCCTATTTCAACAAACGGTGGCGTATCCGTTTAAGGGAGACAATAGATCTGAGCTCATTCGAACCGAGATCCTGGTGGAGCAGCTCTGACTTCATGTCTGCTGCTAGGGAAACTTAGACTCTGTGTTGTAACTCTTATGCTGGACTCCGTAAACTTTGCTTAACTGAACTCCTCGTCTCATATTCATCCTTGTGTTCTGGTAAACTAAATTAATTAACTGGAGTCAGATTAGACTGGCCTAGGGCCTCATTTTAGACATAGTTCCCACAGTACTCCTAAACGTTATTCCGTATGAATGATGTGCTCCAGGTGCTGATCGGAGAGGGCAGCCATCCAGAGAACGTGAAGGTTTACGGTCCAGGTGTGGAGAAGACGGGACTGAAGGCCAACGAGCCGACGTACTTCACTGTGGACTGCAGCGAGGCCGGACAGGGTTGGACACGCCTTCATACATCATGTTGTATTGGGGAGGGGGGGGGCGCTATCTGAATGGCCCCCGGCTCACGTGCAAAATAGACTTGGCGCGTATCTTTAGCAGAGCGGAGGGCCGCTTCACGCTTCTGGGACATACCGTGACACGAATGGTGAATTATCAAGCCATGACTTGAATGGCAGCATGGTAAACCAGAATCAGAATCTGAAGATTTATTTGTCATTGTACAAAATGAACAACGCAAATTTTTAGCAGCAGTTCACCCAGTGACAAATTTAAATTTAAAATACAATAAATAAATAGTAAAACAACAAATTAGAAAGAGATATACACACAGAATTAAAAAGAAATATACACACTAATGGCGTTTTTCCATTACATGGTACCACCCATATCCTCAGAGGGTTTGGAGGACTGGTTGGATATATTTCGTTTTCAAATCGCTCTCAAAGCTGCTAAAGTCGGGTTGCATTTCTCCAAAAAGTAGAATCTGTCTCAACTTTACTACAGTTGAATATTGGCAGCCAGCCTCCAGCATGTTTACATGTTTACAAGGGTTAAACGTAAATGTGTTACAGATTCCGGTTCATCATTGCAGAAACTACATTTGTTTCCATTATGTAAGAATGTAAGGACATAGATGTATTGTGATATGAAGTGAATTTATGACGACGTTCATGTTGCCTGCAGGTGACGTCAGCATCGGGATCAAGTGTGCGCCGGGCGTGGTCGGTCCGGCGGAGGCCGACATCGACTTTGACATCATCAAGAACGACAACGACACGTTCACGGTGAAGTACACGCCTCCGGGAGCCGGGCAGTACACCATCATGGTGCTGTTCGCAGATCAGGTGAGAAACCTTCCTTTAAACAGCTCAACAGTGGGGTTCATTTCCTCCAATAATTTAGATCTCAGGGGTCATGAGACGTTAATAAAACTCTTCTCTTTGATGTCACAACAGGAAATTCCCATCAGCCCCTTCAGAATAAAGGTGGATCCTTCCCATGATGCAGCTAAAGTCCGCGCAGAGGGACCTGGACTCAGCAAGACAGGTAAGTGATTTCAGATCATCTTTCTGTTCTGCACAGCACAAACTACTTTATGTGTGCACACAAATTAAAGAGTAACTTCAGTATTTTTAAACCTGGTCCCTGTTTTCTCATGTTTTTGTGTGTAAGTGACTAATGTGAAGAAAAATCTTTGATATTGCACCAGTATTGAGCGACAACGCTATAACAGCCCCGAAATCCCCATCACCAAACCCACCAGACTCCATGTAAATAATCAGGACTTTTAGCGTAAATAGAGCCATCATATCTCCACCAGACTCCATGTAAATAATCAGGACTTTTAGCGTGTATACAGCCAGCATATCTCCACCAGACTCCATGTAAATAATCAGGACTTTTAGCGTGTATAGAGCAAGCATATTTCCACCAGACTCCATGTACATAATCAGGACTTTTAGCGTGTATAGAGCCAGCATATTTCCACCAGACTCCATGTAAATAATCAGGACTTTTAGCGTGTATATAGCCAGGATATCTCCACCAGACTCCATGTAAATAATCAGGACTTTTAGCGTGTATAGAGCCAGCATATCTCCACCAGACTCCATGTAAATAATCAGGACTTTTAGCGTGTATAGAGCCAGCATATTTTCACCAGACTCCATGTAAATAATCAGGACTTTTAGCGTGTATAGAGCCAGCATATCTCCACCAGACTCCATGTAAATAATCAGGACTTTTAGCGTGTATAGAGCCAGCATATCTCCACCAGACACCATGTAAATAATCAGGACTTTTACCGTGTATAGAGCCAGCATATCTCCACCAGACTCCATGTAAATAATCAGGACTTTTAGCGTGTATAGAGCCAGCATATTTCGACCAGACTCCATGTAAATAATCAGGACCTTTAGTGTGTATAGAGCCAGCATATCTCCACCAGACACCATGTAAATAATCAGGACTTTTACCGTGTATAGAGCCAGCATATCTCCACCAGACTCCATGTAAATAATCAGGACTTTTAGCGTGTATAGAGCCAGCATATCTCCACCAGACTCCATGTAAATAATCAGGACTTTTAGCGTGTATAGAGCCAGCATATCTCCACATGTAAATGGGTGAATTAAGGGTTTATTTCAACCAAAACAGAGCGGTGATTGTTGGAACAGTGGAAAGATGAACCAAGACGGCTTTTGATAGTTTTATTTAGTTTCTGTCTACTTTGAAGTGTGTTTTACGATGATAAAAGTCCTGATTATTTACATGGAGTCTGGTGGAGTTTGGTGATGGTGATTTCGGGGCTGTTTCATGGGATCCATCCCATAATGTTGTCAGACACTTATTAATAATCTGAGTCTGTCCAGCAGCAACAACAGAACTTTTAGTGGACTCTAACTGCTGCTGAACATTAGTCCTGTAGGGTTACATCACAGCTTGGTTCTGGTTTAATACTGGACCAGTTTCAGAGATTGTTGTTCCATCAGACACTCAGACACAGAAACATGGAGACAGAGAGTCCAGATTGGAAAATACTGTGCCCTGGAATTACTTATAGTAATGTGTTTACAAGTGAGCTATTCTTGCTGTCAAATGACTAAAAACCACAGAAATGTAGTAATTAGTGCTGCTGAGTTACTTCATTAGAGCTCGTAAACGTCTTTATTTGTGTGACGAAATGTACTGGCTTCTGCTCTGGAAATAAATGTAGTAATTTGTGCTTTTGAATAACTTAATGATTGCCAGTTGTTAAAGTATTTAGGCTACTTCTCCAGCACTATGTTACAGCAGGGGGAATGAGAGGGGGAAACACCAGAGCATGGGGAATGAGAGGGGGGGAAATGTCAGAGCAGGGGGGAATGAGAGGGGGGATACACCAGAGCAGGGGGAATGAGAGGGGGAAATGTCAGAGCAAGGGGAATGAGAGGGGGAAACACTACAGCAGGGGGAATGAGAGGGGGAAACACTACAGCAGGGGGAATGAGAGGGGGAAACACTAGAGCAGGGGGAATGAGAGGGGGAAACACTACAGCAGGGGGAATGAGAGGGGGAAACTACAGCAGGGGGAATGAGAGGGGGAACGTGGCACTATAGCTGTATAAACAGCTCCAGATTATTTGTATTTCTGTATTTTCTGTCTGCAGGAGTTGAAGTGGGCAAACCGACTCACTTCACCATCTACACGAAGGGAGCCGGCAAAGCCAAACCGGAGGTTCATTTCACCGGCGCGGTGAAAGGCGAAGCCGTCCGAGACTTCGAGATCATCGATAACCACAACTACTCGTACACCGTCCGCTACACCGCGCTGCAGCAGGCGAGACAACTCTCTGACTCACAGCGTTTAGAACGAGCTGCAAACATTCATCCATTAATCAAACGTTTCGGGCATTTTTATTGTTTTTTTTTCTACATTTTGACACTTTTTTAAAACGTTTTGCTGTTTTTTTTGTAGCTGTTTTGTTATTATTTTGTGGCTTTTTTTTGTCATTTCTGTCGCTTTTCTTTTGACATTTGTGGCACTTTTTATAAAAAATCTTTTGGCGTTAGTTTTTTAAAGGTATTTTTTTTTTTCCAATTGCTAAAACACATTTTTGCAAACTAGGCTAGTTTTATCAAAATACTCAACACAATTCACAAAACCACACACCGAAACTGCAAAATACCTCATATATCCTGCAAAATTAAGCACTGCAACCAAAACTACATATAGCATTATCAAAATCAAACTTTTGCACTAAATTGCACACACTTCATTCATATTACACACACAAACCCACACACACACACTTCATTCATATTACCAGATTTTTGTCTAACCAACTACCCACTGTTGGGCATAATGAATAGCCCTCTCATCTTTAGTATGCTTTGCTACTAAAATAGTTCAAAGAGTAGAAAGTAGAAAATTCTTCAGATTGTTCACATTCACAGAAATATTTGCAGATACACACACATGCTGTTGAAACAATTTTATTTTTTATTTTTCACCAAACAAGTCAGTGCACATGTGACTTTATGTCAGATTGTTGAGTCTTATGCAGAGAACCGTGTTCAGTACATTTAAAAAGTGCCATTTTGAATTGCAAAATGTGTTTAAAGCAGAAAATGTGTTTAAACTTTTGGAGACTTGAGAAGAGTTTTTGCTCTCTGTGTCTCAGTTTAATTAATTGTGCTATGCATGTAATTCTAGTGTGATAGCAAATGGAAAAAAAACTGTAATATTTCTGTTACTATTTTTTAGCGTTTTTATTTCCTAAATTGTTGATGCTTTTTTTGACACTTTTTTAGTCATTCCATAAGAAACCAAAGTAATGGGTAGTTGCAGCTTTATGGTGCTAACTGTAGTCGGTGTCTCTTTCAGGGGAACATGTCCGTCACTGTGTGTCACGGCGGAGACCCCATCCCTAAGAGCCCCTTCAACATCAGCGTGGCCCCCCCGCTGGACCTCAACAAGGTCAAAGTTCAGGGTTTGAACAACAGTGAGTACGTCTGCGTCCGCACTGATGGAAGCAGCAGGAAATGAGGAAACATTTATCAAACAGGAAGTCAAGTTCAGGTTGAGTTCAGACCAACAAATGTCCAGTAAAAATGTACATAGGGGAAAGTAGAAAAACTTATGTAGCTAGCTTTTGTATTTGTGTTGTAGCTTTTGTATGTGTGGTAACTTTAGCTTAGCGACTGGTAGATTTTAGCTAAAGACACAGGGTAACGTTAGCTTAGCAGCTGGTAGATTGCAGCTAAAGACACAGGGTAACGATAGCTTAGTGGCTGGTGGATTGCAGCTAAAGACACAGGGTAACGTTAGCTCAGCGGCTGGTAGATTGCAGCTAAAGACACAGGGTAACGTTAGCTTAGCAGCTAGTAGATTGCAGCTAAAGACACTGGGTAACGTTAGCTCAGCGGCTGGTAGATTGCAGCTAAAGACACAGGGTAACGTTAGCTTAGTGGCTGGGGGATTGCAGCTAAAGACACAGGGTAACGTTAGCTTAGTGGCTGGTAGATTGCAGCTAAAGACAAGCTTAGCGGCTAACGTTTGCATAGCTGTTGTTAACATGCTCTCAGTGGTTTCTGTGACAGGAGAAATACTTATTTATACGTACATTTTAGTTAATTAAAATATTTGTGTTGTAGTGTTAGCATTTGTGTTGTAATGTTTGTATTTGTGTTGTAGTATTATTATTTGTGTTTTAATGTTAGTGTTGTAGTATTAGTATTTGTTTTGTAGTGTTAGTGTTGTAGTGTTAGTGTTGTATTTGTAGTGTTTGTATTTGTGTTGTTTGTATTTGTGTTGTAGTGTTTGTATTTGTGTTGTAGTGTTTGTATTTGTGTTGTAGTGTTTGTATTTGTGTTGTAGGGTTTGTATTTTGTGTTTAACCGTCTCGGCCACCGTATGACTCAGCACTAACTAAACATCCTGATTGTGCTGTAGCGTTAGTAGTGTGTGTATTATATGTATGACTCAGCACTAACTAAACATCCTGATTGTGTTTGTGTGCGAATCGAAGAGGTGGATGTTGGGAAGGACGAGGAGTTCAGCGTGTGTACCCGCGAGGCTGGAGGTCAGGGCAAACTGGACGTCAAGATCACCTCGCCGTCACGCAGACCAATCCCCTGCAAGCTGGAGTCGGGGACAGCCAATGAGGCGCACACGGTGAAGTACATTCCCCCCGAGGAAGGACAATACAAAGTGGATGTCAGCTACGACGGGAACCCCATCCCAGGAAGTCCATTCACGGTGGAGGCCGTCATGCCCCCCGACCCTTCAAAGGTGAGTGAACGTGTTGCTTACATCAGGGGTTTCAAACTTTCTGTGTGTGTCGACCACTATTTGTAATCAAGAATTTTCGCGGACAACCTCATAATACACATAATCAAATATGTCTACAGACAGTCCTACCTGAATTAATCTGCACCTGTTCATAGACCTACTAGCATTAAAACTATACCTTGTCATTGAATCAGTACAACAGGCTTGTTAAAAGAAACTTTACTGCACACAACGGCAGCCACATATTTTATTTAGTTATTTTAGACTACGTTTACACGTGGGCGGCTATTTTCATAAACGGACATTTCAAGCTCTCCGGTTTCAAAAATAACATCGTGCACAGCTGTCAGTTTTCAGAAAAGTGTTCGTTAACATGTACCCATGTATATATGCCGTCAAGAGCATGCCAAACCTGTAGTTGGCAGTGTAACGAAACCTGTAGGTGGCGGTGTAACGAGAAGCTCAAGCCCACTTTAGCCAATCAAAAATCCCGAAAATAGCAACAACAGCAACCAATCACTTCCTCTTTCTCTCTCTAGGCTGCCTAAACCTCTGTTTGTCTCTGTTCCCGAAGAGAAATGTCTCAGTTTTTCAAAATTAACCATGTAGGTGTAAACAGGGCCTTACTCAAGCGCCCAAGGGCATAATCAGGTTCATTTGAACAACAGGGTTTTTTTCGTCCCGCCAATTCGGTTCAGATGCACCAATCAGGGCCAGGGGGCGTGTCTAACTGTTCAGATGCACCAATCAGGGCCAGGGGGGGTGTCTAACTGCATGTCAATCACTGCTCATGCACACGCATTCATTCTCCCTTGTGGGGGGAGGGGCTTAGGAGACCGTTTTGGGCTTTAGCAGAAAGGGGGGAGGGTCTGAGAAGTTGTCGATGTTCAAATGTTTTTTGTCCTGGATCTTCACAATCCTACCTACAGCACCTTTAATACACACACATACTTTATACACAATCCTACCTATGGCACCTTTAATACACACACACACATATACTTTATACACAATCCTAACTACAGCACCTTTAATACACACACACATATACTTTATACACAATCCTACCTACAGCACCTTTAATACACACAAACATATACTTTATACACAATCCTACCTACAGCACCTTTAATACACACACACATATACTTTATACACAATCCTACCTACAGCACCTTTAATACACACAAATATATACTTTATACACAATCCTACCTACAGCACCTTTAATACACACACACATATACTTTATACACAATCCTACCTACAGCACCTTTAGGGACATTTTCCTGAAAGCTTCTTCTAAGATTTGTCCCTGTGTCTCGTTTCCCATCCAGGTCCGAGCCTACGGTCCGGGCCTTCAGGGGGGTGTTGTGGGTAAACCGGCGCCCTTCGCCATCGACACAAAGGGCGCCGGTACCGGCGGTCTGGGCCTGACGGTGGAGGGACCCTGCGAGGCCAAGATCGAATGCCAGGACAACGGGGACGGGTCTTGCTCCGTGTCCTACCTTCCCACCGAGCCCGGCGAGTACGCCATCAACATCCTGTTTGCAGAGCAGCACATCCCCGGCTCGCCCTTCAAGGCCGTGGTCCAGTCGGCGTTCGACCCCGGCAAGGTGACGGTCAGCGGGCCGGGCCTGGAGCGAGGGAAGGTCAACGAGGACGGATCCTTCACGGTGGACTGCTCCAAAGCCGGCGAGGCGGAGCTCACCATTGAGATCGTCTCAGACTCCGGAGCCAGAGCAGAAGTTCACGTGCAGAACAACGGCGACGGGACGTACGCCATCACCTACATCCCGCAGTGCCACGGCATGTACACCATCACCATCAAGTACGGAGGACACGCCGTGCCAAAGTTCCCCATCCGGCTGACGGTGGAGCCGGCAGTGGACACCAGCGGGGTCAAGGTCCACGGGCCAGGAGTGGAGCCCAGAGGTGAGTCTGGCAGAAGTATTTTTTACTCAACAACGGGGGTCTGAATATTAAAACAGACACAGGGTAGATTGCAGCTAAAGACACAGGGTAACATTAGCTTAGCGGTTGGTAGATTGCAGCTAAAGACACAGGGTAACGTTATCTTAGCGGCTGGTAGATTGCAGCTAAAGACACAGGGTAATGTTAGCTTAGCAGCTGGTAGATTGCAGCTAAAGACACAGGGTAATGTTATCTTAGCGGCTGGTAGATTGCAGCTAAAGACACAGGGTAATGTTAGCTTAGCAGCTGGTAGATTGCAGCTAAAGACACAGGGTAATGTTATCTTAGTGGCTGGTAGATTGCAGCTAAAGACACAGGGTAATGTTAGCTTAGCAGCTGGTAGATTGCAGCTAAAGACACAGGGTAATGTTATCTTAGCGGCTGGTAGATTGCAGCTAAAGACACAGGGTAACGTTATCTTAGCGGCTGGTAGATTGCAGCTGAAGACACAGGGTAATGTTAGCTTAGCGGCTGGTAGATTGCAGCTAAAGACACAGAGTAATGTTAGCTTAGCGGCTGGTAGATTGCAGCTAAAGACACAGGTTAACAGGCTAAAGACAAGCTTAGCGGCTAACGTTTGCATAGCTGTTGTTAACATGCTCTCAGTGGTTTCTGTGACAGGAGAAATACTTATACGAAAACATTTTAGTTAATTAAAATATTTGTGTTGTAATGTTTGTATTTGTGTTGTAGATTTGTATGTGTGGTAACGTTAGCTCAGTGGCTGGTAGATTGCAGCTTAAGACACAGGGTAACGTTAGCTTAGCGGCTAACATTTGCGTAGCGGTTGTTAACATGCTCTCAGTGGTTTCTGTGACAGGAAAAATACTTATTTATACGTACATTTTAGTTAATTAAAATATTTGTGTTGTAGTGTTAGTATTTGTGTTGTATTTGTGTTGTAGTATTTGTGTTGTAATGTTTGTGTTGTAGTGTTTGTATTTGTATTGTAAACAAATCAACAGTGAAAACACAGTGAACTGTGAAACTCCCTATTATTATTGATATATTATACTTTTCCCACTTTTCTTTCTTTTCATCCAGAACACAAGAGTTTAAAATAAGAGTTTACTGCAAAACGTAATGTACAAAATCATAGTTTTTCTTGATTACATTTTTATGAGATCGTTAGAAGCCAAAATCAAAATCGCCATTACAGTTTGATTAATTGCACAGCCCAATGTTTCTGTGACAGGAGAAATACTTATATGTATGTTAGTTAATTAACTCTCCTGTTGTCTTCGGGTCAAATTTGACCCATTTTCAAAAAGTTTTTATATCAGAAATTTGGATTTCTTTCAACCAAATTTTAAAACAAATAATGTGGATGGTTCCATATCAGTTCACTACTTTCAATGTGCGTGTTTTATTAAATTTTATAGCATGTAAAAGCAAATTCATAATAGAGCAGAGAAAAAAAAAAGTGACAAAAACATCGGTAAAAGTGACATAAATGTCAGGATAATCTTCAAAAATGTCAGGAAAAGTGACAAAAAAATTGGGAAAAGCTTAAAGAAACGTCAAAAAAAGCGCAGAAAAATATTGACAGAAACAAACAGAATTTTTTTTTACATTTTTAACCCAGAAAAAACAAAAGTTGCATCATGGCCGACGGGTTAAAATATTTAAACAGCCGGGTCAGTTTTAACGATGAAGGTTTAATTTTCCTCGTGAACTTTCCGACCGTCAATTATCAGCGTTAATAAACTCCCAGGAGGACATTTGCTCTTTTATTTGCTTGTTATTCTCCTGTAGATGCACAGCTGTTGCATCAGAGCTGCGAAGTTAATTCCATCCACAAAAAGCCAACGAGATTTTTGTTGGGGTTGTTGCAGAAAATAATCTCCATGGCAAATAGAAGTTCATGTTAGTTACACGTTTTGTTGACAGGTTTTCTCACGTTTTGTCGCTTTTCTTTTATGTACCCTAACCCTTTTCAGTGTTATTTTCAGCTGACACAGTCAGGAGACATGCACAATGAGGGAAGAGGTCATAATATTATGTAGATCTGCAAAGATTAATCAATTATTGAATTAATCTCCAACTATTTCGTTAATCCATCAATCAGTTTGAGTCATTTTTTATGATACAACAGGTAAACTTGTGTGGCGTCAGTTTGTTAAATGTGAATATTTTCTAGTTTCTTCTCTCCTCTGGGACAGGAAACTGAATCCTTCCCTCCCTCCCTCCTTCCTTCCTTTCATCCTTCCTTCTCTCCTTCCTTCCTTCTCTCCCTTTCCTTCCCTTCCTCCTTTACATACTCTCTTTCTTACTTCTTCTTTCCATCCGTCACTTTTTCTGACCTTCCTTAATTATTCTTACTTTACTTTATATTTATTTATTACGGGGACAGTGCATATTAATAAACATTTCTGTCACTATGCCAGAGTTAGCCAGAAGGCTATTTTTCATCTGCAGTCTTTAGACAGATGGTAAAAAGTCACCTTAAAAGAAAGTAAATTACATATTTACATAACAATATAACATTTAAAATACATTTAGTAAAAAGTACTATTGTGTAGTTAGTTATATTTTATTTCTGTGTCATGCCAAACACCTTGGCCCATCCCACATGGGATTACAAGACACCACAGATTTACACATTTAACAAACATCTGCCCGTCGCATATACAAATCATTCGGAGAAATACATGAAAACAAACATATACATATACCCATACACACATGTATATACATGTACACACATACCACACACAAACAACAAATTCTCATCTACAATTCATCTCGAAAAAGGGCTTTTTTCCTCTTCTCCCAAGCTTTATCTAGATAATTAGCTAATTTATATATCTCATATGTGAACAGCCATCTCAATCTTTGAGCATCATCCATATTTACCAAATCAATCTCCGTTTTTATACTACAAAACAAAAAATCACGCTGTTCACAATAAAAAGGACAATTGAAAACAAAATGGAATTCATTTTCTAGTGTAACTAGGACTACAGTTGTAAATTAGCCGACTGGCTAACACTGGCGCATTTACAGAAATGTTGATTAATGTGCATTGTCCTAATGAAATAAATAAACCATTAAGCTAAAATGTACAATTCCATGATTCCTTCCTTCCCTTGTCTTTCCATCCTTGCCTCTTGTCTTTTATCTGTGATTGTTTTATCTTCTTCTGTGTCTTGACGTGTGTTTCCTGTCTGCAGGCGTCCTGAGGGAAGTGACCACACATTTCACCGTGGACGCCCGGGCGCACTACCGGAGCGGCGGCGGGCGCATCAAAGCCCCGATCTCCAACCCGTCGGGCGCCAACACGGACGCCTACATCACCGACAAGGGAGACGGGACCTACCGAGTGGAGTACACGCCGTACGAGGACGGTGAGATTCTTCTCAAACGTTAACTCAGAGGTTTTGGTTTTTATTAAACGTAGGACATCCGAACCGATTGGACCGAACCAATCTGGTGCCATAGGCAAGATTTCAGCCGTTTGGTAGCCTGGCCAGCCAGACCCATATCCAGATGTTGGGTCTGGGAACTCAACATTGACGGAGCGCAATCCAAGGGGCAGGATAAACGGTTGTCTTTAAAATTCCCTCTACACCAATAGGATAGCGCTACAACCAATCAGAGCAACGAACAAGGTAGCGGAGCTTGTTGATAGATTCAACTTTTGCCGTATCCGGTCGGCAAAAAATCGTCCTTTTTTAAGAATGACTTCAGTGCCGTTCTTTGCTCTTTTCTCAAAGAAAAGCTGAACTCCAAGTCTTCCAGAAGACCTCTGTTCACCAGCAGCATCAGCAGCCATAAGCCCCGCCCACACACTCTATACACGATGTGATTGGCCTGACTAGAGTTTGGTTTTTCCAGCTCGCAAGTCAACGGAGAGTTGCTAGACTGACCCTGGCTGCAAAATAAATTTGCTGCCGTTAGAGTGCGTCTAGATTTCTAGGCTAGCTCTTTGGTGATTTCTATAACATTTTTATTGACATTTTTGCCGTTTTTATCCAACTTTTTGAACCTTTTTTATTCAACATTTATGTTACTTTTTCCAACTTTTTTGCCGACGAGTTTGGCGCATTGTTGAAAACCTTTTCGCCGTGTTTTATCAACTTGTTTTGACACTTTTTTTAAACTTGTTTGTTGCCCTTTTATCCAGGTTTTTGCCGAGGGGGGGTTAAACTTTTTGACCCTTTTTTTCAACATTTATGTTGATTTTTCCAACGTTTTGTACGGACTATTTTTCGGGGTTAGTTTTAAACGGACCAAAGGAGGCAAGTGTGAAAGCAGAAAGGTCAGCTCAAGACAGGAAGGGGGGGGGAGAAAGAGGGCGTAACATGCAGGGAAGAGTCACAGGCTGGACTCGAACCCGTGGCCGCTGAGGCAAGGACTGAGCCTCTGGACATACAATGAAAAAGTTTTAAAACTTTGAAATTGAACGTTGGAAATAAGGTTAAAAAAGTGAATAATAATAATAATAATAATAATAATAATAATAATAATAATAATAATAATAGTAGTAGTAGTAGTAGTAGTAGTAGTAGTAGTAGTAGTAGTAGTATTAATAATAATAGTAGTAGTAGTAATAGTAAAAAATCAGTGACAATAAGCAACAAAAACATCAAAAGAAGAAAGTCCGTTAACACCAAGCAGCTGGGCTGATATATGAAGGTATGGACGTGTTTGTGGCTGTGTAGATGAATATATGAAGGTATGGACGTGTTTGTGGGCTGTGTAGATGAATATATGAAGGTATGGAAGTGTTTGTGGGTGTGTAGATGAATATATGAAGGTATGGAAGTGTTTGTGGGTGTGTAGATGAATGTAACGGAGCGATAGATAGAGCGAGGGTATTAATAGCTGCAGTGTGTCTGCTGACCCTAACCCTGCTGATAGTAATGTGTGACATGTTGGAACCCCGGTGCATTGTGGGACAGAAATACTCCCAGTGGAGGCTTCAGGAATGACTGTTATCTGCTGTTACACACACACAACCAACATGTTCTACCAGGCTGTAAAGAAGAGAAGAGGGAGAACTTTTTGGGTTTAATTTACTGATTACACCACACAAAACAAATGCCAAAAGTAGAAAAAAAGCGACAAAAAAGTTACAAAATATAATGTTACAACTATCATGTTCTTCCCAAATGATGAACAGATTTTTAGGCATTCTTTTATCAGATATCTTAAAAAATATTTTATATAACTGCATGAGCCCTGAATGTTTACACGTTCTTATTTAAAATGTTACGTTAAAGTAACTCACTGTGTCTGTGTGTGTCTCTGTGTGTGTATGCATGTGTGTGTGTGTGTGTGTGTGTGTGTGTGTGTGTGTGTGTGTGTGTGTGTGTGTGTGTGTGTGTGTGTGTGTGTGTGATGTGTGTTTGTCTGTTTGTCTGTGTGTCTGTGTGTGTGTGTGTGTGTGTGTGTGTGTGGATGTGTGTTTGTCTGTGTGTGTGTCTGTGTATATGTGGTATGTGTGTGTGTGTGTGTGTGTGTGTGTGTGTGTGTGTGTGTGTGTGTGTGTGTCTGCAGGTTTGCATCTGATTGAAGTTCTGTTTGATGACGTCTCGGTCCCGAAGAGTCCGTTCCGGGTCTCGGTGTCGGAGGGCTGTGATCCCAGCCGGGTCCGAGCCTACGGGCCTGGTCTGGAGGAGGGACTAGTCAACAAACCAAACCGCTTCACCGTGGAGACCAGGTGAGTTCACACCAGAGCTCTTCATCACAACATGACTCTTCATCACAACATGACTCTTCATCACAACATGACTCTTCATCAGAGTTTAATTTTAATAATGTTTAGATCATAACACATGATGTTAGTTTGTCAGATTAAAAGATCATTGATCACATCATCACTTTTTTTCTCTTATTCATCAAACCGCAGTTTTTGCAAGTTCCTGCATAAAATTGCATAAATATCATATAGAGCATATTCCATCGCATTCTTTAAGAAAGCGTGCCGCATAATCAAGGATTATTGCTCCGCAACAATCACAATTTTTTTTTGCATTTTTCTGGAAGGACTGACTGATCAAGTGAAGAAAGCCTCAGTGTGAATGAATGCATCGATGACATGTCCGACCAATCTAATCTGAATGTTTACTTTAATTGTTCCTCAGAGGTGCTGGCACCGGGGGTCTGGGCCTGGCCATCGAAGGTCCGTCAGAGGCCAAGATGTCCTGTAAGGACAACAAAGATGGCAGCTGCAGCGTGGAGTACATCCCCTTCACTCCCGGAGAGTACGACGTCAACATCACCTTCGGAGGCCTTCCTATCCCAGGTGACCCATCCCAAAACTTCTCCTATTTTACCTTCCTCTTGTCTTCCCATCAACCTGCAAGTTTGAGTTTTTCTGGGTCAAAATTTCAACATTTTATTGTTCTTTTTCGACACTTTTCTCAACGTTTTTGGCAATTTTGAGTTTGTTGTTGTTTCCCGAAGACAACAGAGTTGTAGAACAGAAACAGAAAGAGAGAGTTTTATCCTGGAAATAACGTACCTCCATTGATCCAGACTAAGATTGTGTAGACTCTGTACATGTTTAAGTCTCACTAATCTCCAGCTCCCCCCTCCTGTGTCTGTGTTGCAGGGAGCCCGTTTCGGGTTCCGGTGCGAGAGCTGTTGGATCCCAGTAAAGTGAAGTGTTCGGGTCCCGGTCTGGGAAGTGGAGTCCGAGCCCACGTCCCACAGACCTTCACCGTGGACAGCAGCAAGGCCGGGGTCGCCCCCCTGGAGGTCCAGCTGTACGGGCCCACAGGTAAGACCTCATCCACACACCTGAGAGAAGTCTCGCACCAAACGGAGATCAACATGTTCTAGACGTGGCAAACTGAAGGCCCACGGGCCCAATCCAGCCCCTCGCAGTCCTGCGCCCCATTTAAATTTAGGTTCATAATACATTTTGACCCACCGAGTTTTTGTCACTATCGCCGATGCTTTTTGCGCTTTTTTTCCACAATTTCTGATGTTTTTGTAACTTTTTCCGACTTTTTTTCCAATGTTTTTTCCGACTTTTTTGGCGCTTTTTTCTTTAATGGATAAGATACTTTTTTAGGGCTTCATGTCGATCAAACTGTAAGAGAGAAGACTTTATAAGAAATGCAGTAATACAGTCAAAGATATTTGACTTTTTCAAAATAAAAGCATGTCAATAAACTCTCCATGTCTGGCTCTTGACACCTGTTCTAGAAAGTGTCGTATTTTAGGATGCCTATTGTCAGCTGGCCAGGGACTACAGCTGCAAATTAGCTGTTGAGATTAAAGCTGCTCCTTTTACTGTACCGGTCGTTAAAGGGGACTGTCCACAACATTCTAAACTAATAAACTAAACTAAACTAAGACACCGATTACATTTTTGATTTTGAAACTCTGGTTGCCCTTCAGGTGTGGCCGAGCCAATCAGCATCACCGACAACGGCGACTGTACTCACACGGCCAACTACACGCCCGCCAGCGACGGCCCGTACACGGTGTGCGTAAAGTATGCCGACCAGGAAGTCCCGCGCAGGTCAGTAGCCAAAACATCCACATCTCAGAATCCTATTGCCAGGTAGATGGTTGATGGTGCATATAGACACATACTGTACAATAGAGACAACAACATACATATAGGCACATATCAACGTAATATACAAAGTAGTGTGAAATAAACAAACCATAAATACCAAAACAAATAACACATACGTAGAAGTATTTAACTTTAAAGGGTAATCTTAATCCCACAAGAAGTGAAAATGTTAAAGCTCCCATATTATGCTCATTTTCAGGTTCATAATTGTATTTAGAGGTACCAGAATAGGTTTACATGGTTTAATTTTCAGAAAACACCATATTTTTGTTGCACTGCACATTGCTTTAGCTCCTCTTTTCACCCTGTGTTCAGGTCTCTGTTTTCGCTACAGAGTGAGACCTCTTTTCTTCTGTACTATCTTTGATTGCACTAGCACATGCTCAGTTGCTCAGATGTAGCTCATGTCAGCTAGCTCCATAGACAGTAAAAGAAAGGCTGTTTCTCCACCTTCAGTCAGTTCCAAGGCAGGATTAGCTGGGAGACTTCCTGTAAACCAGGGAGCACATGGAAGTAGTTCTTTTGGAGATTATCATGAGTGTGTATTGTAGCAGTGTTTTACCATTGAGAACAAGTTAGTATGCTAACGCTAGCATGCTAGCGTTGCGGTTAGCCAGCTCGTTTCGGCTAGTGACTTAGAAAGCCGTGCAGATTTTGACCAGCTCACCAGGAGACTGAAGGCAGGACACATTCAGAAACCAGATCTCACTCAGAACACCATGGATGGAGTCTGTATGTGTGTGGAAGCACCAGAGACACAAAATAACACCCCAAATCCCAGAAAAAGTGATTTTTTTTCATAATATGGTCGCTTTAAAGTGCATCCTTGTGACTGAGAGTTTTTCTCCAAACCTTGTCCTCTTAGTCCCTTTAAGATCAAGACCTTACCGGCCCACGATGCCAGTAAAGTCCGAGCCAGCGGTCCGGGTCTGAATGCGTCCGGAGTTCCCGCCAGTCTGCCCGTTGAGTTCACCATCGACGCCAGAGACGCCGGAGAGGGACTGCTCACCGTTCAGATCCTGGTGAGTCACCGATGAGCCATGCCGTAGACGAGGCAGCTTTATTTCTACAGAACATGTCATCAACATGTGCTGTAGATGTCGGTACGTGGGTCGGGCCAATATTTAGTTTAGTTTAATTCTTTTTTTCAGCCATCTGTAACTCACAACGCCAAACATACATTGGGACAGGAAACAAACGAGACCGAAAAGGTGTAGGCTGAAGCCGGATTACACCTTCAGCCTACACCCTATTACACCTACCCTTTTTACATGAAAAGTATATTTTTTTCATACAAAAATTTAAGTTACGGAAACTGAGTATACACTATATACCCCAGTACAACACAAGAAGTCCAATACATTTTGTGCACCTTCTGGTATTCACACTTATGTTTCATATTTGTTAATCACCTTATATTTAAATAATGTTTTAAATCGGTTAATCGGTGTTACACTTTTTCAAGTCAATTTCTAATTCATTCCACAGTTTAACTCCATACACCGAGACACTTCTTTGTTTTACATTTGTTCTGCTTTATATTAAGTATATATATTAAGTTTGGGCTCTGGCTCGGGCAGAGAATCTAAACTCTACAGCAGACTTATCTTATGGGCAAACATGGTTTTTGCACTAACAGCCCTCGTAGCACAGCCATGGTTTCTATATAATTAGAAGTGTTTGTTTTGTTATTAACTTTATGTCGCATTTATTTCAGTTTTGACTACATTTTAGATTTTTTACACAACCGAGAGAGAACTGTTTGAATCGATTCCAGTTTCTAAAATGGGAGGATTTTTTTGTTGCTTTTAATACTTTAGTATTAAAGAGTAAATTAAATTATTTAATTAGTTTAGGAAAGTCATGTTATTGAGTCAACCCAGGCTGTCTGTGAGGTATAGCTCACTGAGATCAGCACTTGCCTAAAAACCCAAAGAGGTACAAGGTGAGCATCTTCTACTTAAACAGCCATTGGGCTTTGGACACTTTCCCAGCGTTACTAAAATGTTCAACCCTGACCATCGCTGCGGAGCAGCTTTAATACTTTGGGTCCTATCTCCCGTCACAGCGCAAAGCCCGACGCAGGTGTCAGTTTCCCGTCCAGCGCCCACGTTGTTTAAATTGCAAATGCACCTGCGCACATCTGTGGCCCATGGGCGTACTGGTATTACAGGAGGTGTGTTCAGGTGCATTCTGGGCGTGCTGGTCTTACAGGGAGGTGTGTTCAGGTGCATTCTGGGAGTATTGCTATCTTGAGTCAGCGGGAAGTGATCGCACCATTGACCACCAAAAACCTGGTCTAAAGTCAATAACGCAGCATTTCATTGTTATTTTAACAGAGCATTAGTAAAATGCTCCTAGGCTCGTGCACAGCACGTGCACAGCACGTGCACAGCACGTGCACAGCACGTGCACACTATGCTTGTTACACACACAGGGACGAACACACACACACACACACACGCAGAAGATTACAAATAAATATATTACGGTGTAAATCCTCATGACCATCATAATAGCAATGCTCTAACGTCCAAACGCGCCTGGCTTTTAAAGGGAATGGGAGATGATCTCTGATTGGTTGATTGCACGTTACACCCTAAACACACCTCTGATTAATGAAGACACTAAGAACAACCCTTTAGAACCATGTACCCTAAACACACCTCTGATTAATGAAGACACTAAGAACAACCCTTTAGAACCATGTACCCTAAACACACCTCTGATTAATGAAGACACTAAGAAAAACCCTTTAGAACCAGGCGCCCGGCACACAGACCCTTTTTACCACCATCAAACTAGCAAAAGTGGATTTGGACACGCCCTAAACACACCGCTCAGATCGGTAAAATAGGGCCTTTAACTACCTTTTCCTGATGATACTTACAGATTTTTAGATACGTAACATTTTTACATTACTTGCAACAGAGTATGTTTACAGTGTGGTGTTAGTACTCTAACTGCAGTAAAGGATCTGAATACTTCTTCCAGTTGTTGTCTTGCTGACTCTTTTCACCGCTGGGGGGGGGGTTTGTTACTCCGTGTTCAGGGTCCGGACGGCTGCAGGCGAGACGCCTCTCTGTTTGTGGAGGATTGGGGACGCAGGGTGTGGGAGACACAGATAGTAAAGAAAACCATCCTCTTCAATATGAATAAGAGAGGCTGTGTAAGGCCTGCACTCTCTCCTCCGTCAGCCCCCCCCCCCTCCATCACATCGCATTGTCTAACGTCTTCCTCCCCCCCCTCTATCATAAAAACAATCTTGTATACATATTACATATGTTTTCGTCTTTGTGAAGTACTTTGGTGCAAAGTTGTTTACTTTGAAGTAATAAATTAAAAAACTTAAACTTGAATCTACTCCCCCCTCCCTCTGTGGTCTACATGTGCACTGACCTCCATCAGTTTGCTTGACGAGCTAACAGACAGATGCTAACAGACAGATCTGCAGTGAGTAGCGTTAGGTCCTGTGTGATGTTGAACAGATTAATAAACATGATGTGAGCACTCTGAACACCACTGGTCTCATATTCAATTTCAAACACTAAGGGCCCTATCTTGCACTCAGCGCAATTCCCTTTGTACACCGATGCATGTGTCATTCCTGATGCATAGCGGACTTTTCCCTCCACAGACACACATCGGTAAATTAGGGAATGTATTTGTGCTCCCGGGGGCGCTTCAGCGAAAAGAGGAGGCGTGTTCAGGCGCAAACGTTCCCCGGTGCTATTTTGCAGTTCCAGAAAACAATTCCGCCACTGACCAGGAAAAACCTGGTCTAAAGTCAGTGGTACTAGTCTAAAGACAGTGGTGCTAGTCTAAAGTCAGTGGTACTAGTCTAAAGTCAGTGGAGCTAGTCTAAAGTCAGTGGTGCTGGTCTAAAGTCAGTGGAGCTAGTCTAAAGTCAGTGGTGCTAGTCTAAAGTCAGTGGTGCTAGTCTAAAGTCAGTGGTACTAGTCTAAAGTCAATGGTGCTAGTCTAAAGTCAGTGGTGCTAGTCTAAAGTCAGTGGTACTAGTCTAAAGTCAGTGGTACTAGTCTAAAGTCAGTGGTGCTGGTCTAAAGTCAGTGGTGCTAGTCTAAAGTCAATGGTGCTAGTCTAAAGTCAGTGGTACTAGTCTAAAGTCAGTGGTACTAGTCTAAAGTCAGTGGTGCTGGTCTAAAGTCAGTGGTGCTAGTCTAAAGTCAGTGGTGCTAGTCTAAAGTCAGTGGTGCTAGTCTAAAGTCAGTGGTACTAGTCTAAAGTCAGTTGTGCTGGTCTAAAGTCATTAGCTCGTTATTCAGATGCTATTTTAGGGGCGCATGCTTGGCCATAATGTAGCGTGTGCAAAACGTGTATACACTTTGCTTCTCTCATCTATACGGACGCAGCAGTTCCCATTTTTGCAACCATACATAATTACAAGGAAAAATATTACTGAAAATGCGCTTCAGGTGTTTGGATCGGTCAGGAGGCACTTTACAGTACAGTCCTCAAAAAGTCGCAGCATTCTTTGTGGCTTGTTGTGTTTTACACATTTCCATGAATCATGGATGTGTTGATGACATAAATGAGGAAATATTAGAGGACTTAAGGAGACGTGATGTTGAACTCCGGCGGGATCTGGTCCGGGAGTAATGTGCGATGTGCTCCTGATGGAGCGGGGGGAGGGAGATGGAGTGGGGGGGGGGAGAGGAAGGGGCACAACAGGAGCAGGTGGTGCGTTTGGAGGCCCACGCTCCATGGCTGCAGCAGTCCTCTCCAGACTTGAGGAGATGCTCCCGAGAAGCTGCAGCAACATCGCCACCCGGCCAAGACGGCATTTATTACTTTTCCGCATCTCAGACAGCTCCCGCTGACGTGCGCCAGGCAAATCCTCCGTTATAATAGCAATCCGCCATGGAACAAGCGCGCCTGCTCTTAAAGGGAATGTGAAATGACGCTCTGATTGGTTATTTTCAGGTTACGCCCAAACCACACCTAGCTACTTCAGACCAACCCATTTAAGATTTGAGATCCGCGCACAAAGCTACTTGCGTTTCACGTTTGATACTTGCTTTCTGCGTTTCAGATCGTTAAAATAGGGCCCTAGGTGTTATGAACGTGTGTGTGTGTGTGTGTGTGTGTGTGTGTGTGTGTGTGTGTGTGTGTGTGTGTGTGTGTGTGTGTGTGTGTGTGTGTGTGTGTGTGTGTATATGTGTTCTTTTTCCCCGGAATTGAGAGATTTTATTTATTCATTTATTTTTTTACCAAATGACCTAAACATGTTCTCTTTCTACGGTACCGCTGACGACCTCAAATCCATTTCCAGCAAAACAGAAAATGCAAAACAGAAAAGCGTGTTTCCCAAACCAGTTTGGGAAAGAAAATAGGCAAGAAAATATTGCAAATATTCCCATATTTTGAACTGATATCAGATTGTTTACTCATCATCAAGAGACCACTGATGGACAGTTCTTTAAGCTGTTTATATAGAGAGCCGAAGTCACGCCCTTCTACTTCCGGTCCATGGGACCTTAATTCGGAAAAAATATGAATGAGAGTCAATGGAAAGATAATAATAATTTTTTGATCACGTTTGAATCGAGCCATGGATTACAAATATGATACATCCCCACTGGGAGATGTTGTTCACTGAGCAGTTTCACACTAAACTAAGTGGTCCTATGACAAACATACGGCTAGCTGAGACTTTCTTCGGGTGAAAAATAATGTTTTAAATTGACGAACATCAGATTTGTAATCCATGGCTCAATTCAAACAGGATAAAAAAATAATTAGCCTCTCCCCCGTTCCCTACCGTTCATATTTTTTCCAAGTTAAGGTCCTATGAGGTCCACCGGAAGGGGCGGGACTTCGGCTCTCTATACTTTAAATACATTAAAATATCTCCACTGACATCCTGTCCGTGTGTCTCCAGGATCCAGAGGGGAAACCCAAGAAGGCGAACATCCGAGACAACCGGGACGGCACGTACACGGTGTCCTACGTCCCGGACATGGCTGGACGTTACACCATCACCATCAAATACGGCGGAGACGAGATCCCGTACTCGCCGTACCGCATCCTGGCGCTGCCCACTGGAGACGCCAGCAAGTGTCTGGTCACAGGTCAGACTCCGCCCACACTTTCTCTGGCAGCCAATCAAAGTGGGTTGACCAATCAGATCGTATCAGAATCAGAAAAGAGTTTATCGCCACAATAAGGTACACCTTCATGGAATTTGCCTTGGTGGTTGGTGCATACGTAAACAGACATATTACACATTAATATGAAATAAACTATAAATACCAGAACAATATATACAAAATAGCTGTTTAACATAAGACAACAGAGGCTGAATGGATTGAGTGCAAAATGTGAAAATGAAATATATATATATATATATAATATTATTATACGGTATATTATGTACAATCCCCTGAAAGTGTCTGACTCTCTTGTTGTTTTCCTGTAGTGTCGATTGGAGGACACGGACTGGGTGAGGAAACTTCTTTCTAAAATACAGGAAACGTAACTGTAATTACCGTAAAATATATTTTATTTGTATTGAAATTGAAAAGTATTATTTTTAAATTTGAAACTTCAAATTCAAACATTTTAAAGTTTAAATTCTTTGATTGTACAATTTTAGAAATCTTAGAATTTTTTAAATTGAAAAAATTAAAAATTTTGAATTTTTGAAAGTATAAAATTTTTAAATTAAAAGAAAAATATCATTTCAAGTTTACATTGATAGTTAGATGATTCTCCATGCCTGGCGTCCTGATTGGTCGTCCATGTTGTCAGGTTCATGTATCGGGTCGACCATCCAGATCGGCGAGGAGACGGTCATCACCGTTGACGCAAAGGCTGCTGGGAAAGGGAAGGTGACGTGCAAGGTGTCGACGCCAGACGGCGCCGAGCTGGACGTAGACGTGGTGGAGAACGCCGACGGCACGTTTGACATCTACTACACGGCACCGGAGCCCGGGAAATACGTCATCACCATCCGCTTCGGAGGGGAGAACATTCCCAACAGCCCCTTCCACGTGGTGGTGAGGAACGCCGCCGAAACGCACGCCAGACACCCGACACACACGCCGAAACGCTGAGACACACACATGACAAAACGCTGAGATACACACGCCAAAACGCTGAGACACACACGCCAAAACGCACGGCAATTACCCGATACACACGCCAAAACGCTGAGACACACACATGGCAAAACGCTGAGACACACACACGCCAAAACGCACGCCCCCACACGTGACGCACACGCCAAAACGCTGAGACACACACACGCCAAAACGCACGCCAAACACCCGACACACACGCCAAAATGCTGAGACACACACATGGCAAAACGCTGAGACACACACACGCCAAAACGCACGCCCCCACACGTGACGCACACACCAAAACGCTGAGACACACACACGCCAAAACGCACGCCAAACACCCGACACACACGCCAAAATGCTGAGACACACACACGCCAAAATGCACAGCCACCACCCTACACACACGCCAAAACGCTGAGACACACACACGCCTGGTTGGTTGTGAAGTTCCAAAACCTTTTACTATTTTTTTATGTTTTTGTCATTTTTTATCAACATTTTTGTCTCTTTTTGTCGTTTTGCCCGACAGCAGACAACCACCACGCTGAAATTCTGATTGAGACACCCACACGGCGAAATGCTTTTCGCTTATTTTGGCATTTATTTCCGACTATGTCGCTTTGTTCAATGGTTTAAAATCGGGGACTTCTCCTCTTTAGCGTTTAGCTTAGCACAACGCCGTTTAGCTTAGCACAAAGCCGTTGCGATGCTCCGTCACTACTTTACAGTCTGAACATTAGAATAAGATCCAGATCACATTTAAACAGGAACATGTAAAAGTTACAACACTGTGGACACGTGTGTGTTTTTGCATGTGTGTGTGTGTGTTTTTGCATGTGTGTGCGTGCTTGTGTGTGTTTTTGCGTGTGTTTTTGCATGTGTGTGTGCTTGTGTGTGTTTTTGCATATTTGTGTGTGCGTGTGTTTTTGCGTGTCTGTGTGTTTTTGCGTGTCTGTGCGTGCATGTGTGTATGTGTGTGTATGTGTGTGTGTGTGTGTGTGTGTGTGTGTGTGTGTGTGTGTCTGTGTGTGTGCGTGCGTATGAGCGTGCTTGTGTTTGTGGGTGTGTTTGTGTTCCCTAAAGCTTGTACCTTGTTCCCCGTCAGGTGAGTGATACCGTCCCCATAATAGAGGAGCCCAGTGACACGCTGCAGTTACAGCAGCCCTATGTGGGCTTCTCCCCCCAATGGGTATACACTGTTATTACATATATTTATATATATACTAGGGCTGTCAAGCGATGAAAATATGTAATCGCGATTAACCGCATGATTGTCCAGTTTATCGGATAATCGCAAATGAATTGGATTGTTCCTCTCCTGAAAAACAACGAGTAATGTGACATGACATAGGTCGTTGGTTCCAGCATCGTCTGACCTATATTTAGGTCTGTAGTGGTGGAGCCCTCTAGTGGCCGTAGTAGTTCTGACCTATATTTAGGTCTGTAGTGGTGGAGCCCTCTAGTGGCCGTAGTAGTTCTGACCTATATTTAGGTCTGTAGTGGTGGAGCCCTCTAGTGGCCGTAGTAGTTCTGACCTATATTTAGGTCTGTAGTGGTGGAGCCCTCTAGTGGTCGTAGTAGTTCTGACCTATATTTAGGTCTGTAGTGGTGGAGCCCTCTAGTGGCCGTAGTAGTTCTGACCTATATTTAGGTTAGTAGTGGTGGAGCCCTCTAGTGGCCGTAGTAGTTCTGACTTATATTTAGGTTAGTAGTGGTGGAGCCCTCTAGTGGTCGTAGTAGTTCTGACCTATATTTAGGTTAGTAGTGGTGGAGCCCTCTAGTGGTCGTAGTGGTTCTGACCTATATTTAGGTTAGTAGTGGTGGAGCCCTCTAGTGGTCGTAGTTGTTCTGACCTATATTTAGGTAAGTAGTGGTGGAGCCCTCTAGTGGTCGTAGTGGTTCTGACCTATATTTAGGTCTGTAGTGGTGGAGTCCTCTAGTGGTCGTAGTGGTTCTGACCTATATTTAGGTTAGTAGTGGTGGAGCCCTCTAGTGGTCGTAGTGGTTCTGACCTATATTTAGGTTAGTAGTGGTGGAGCCCTCTAGTGGTCGTAGTGGTTCTGACCTATATTTAGGTAAGTAGTGGTGGAGCCCTCTAGTGGTCGTGGTGGAGCCCTCTAGTGGTCGTAGTAGTTCTGACCTATATTTAGGTCTGTAGCGGTGGAGCCCTCTAGTGGTCGTAGTAGTTCTGACCTATATTTAGGTCTGTAGCGGTGGAGCCCTCTAGTGGTCGTAGTAGTTCTGACCTATATTTAGGTCTGTAGCGGTGGAGCCCTCTAGTGGCCGTAGTAGTTCTGACCTATATTTAGGTCTGTAGCGGTGGAGCCCTCTAGTGGCCGTAGTAGTTCTGACCTATATTTAGGTCTGTAGCGGTGGAGCCCTCTAGTGGCCGTAGTAGTTCTGACCTATATTTAGGTCTGTAGCGGTGGAGCCCTCTAGTGGCCGTAGTAGTTCTGACCTGTATTTAGGTCTGTAGCGGTGGAGCCCTCTAGTGGTCGTAGTAGTTCTGACCTGTATTTAGGTCTGTAGCGGTGGAGCCCTCTAGTGGTCGTAGTAGTTCTGACCTGTATTTAGGTCTGTAGCGGTGGAGCCCTCTAGTGGTCGTAGTAGTTCTGACCTATATTTAGGTCTGTAGCGGTGGAGCCCTCTAGTGGTCGTAGTAGTTCTGACCTATATTTAGGTCTGTAGCGGTGGAGCCCTCTAGTGGTCGTAGTGGTTCTGACCTATATTTAGGTCAGTAGCGGTGGAGCCCTCTAGTGGTCGTAGTGGTTCTGACCTATATTTAGGTCAGTAGCGGTGGAGCCCTCTAGTGGCCGTAGTGGTTCTGACCTATATTTAGGTCTGTAGCGGTGGAGCCCTCTAGTGGCCGTAGTGGTTCTGACCTATATTTAGGTCAGTAGCGTGGAGCCCTAGTGGTCGTAGTAGTTCTGACCTATATTTAGGTAGCGGTGGAGCCCTCTAGTGGTCGTAGTAGTTCTGACCTATATTTAGGTCAGTAGCGGTGGAGCCCTCTAGTGGTCGTAGTGGTTCTGACCTATATTTAGGTTAGTAGTGGTGGAGCCCTCTAGTGGTCGTAGTAGTTCTGACCTATATTTAGGTCAGTAGTGGTGGAGCCCTCTAGTGGCCGTAGTGGTTCTGACCTATATTTAGGTCAGTAGCGGTGGAGCCCTCTAGTGGCCGTAGTGGTTCTGACCTATATTTAGGTTAGTAGCGGTGGAGCCCTCTAGTGGCCGTAGTAGTTCTGACCTATATTTAGGTTAGTAGCGGTGGAGCCCTCTAGTGGCCGTAGTAGTTCTGACCTATATTTAGGTTAGTAGTGGTGGAGCCCTCTAGTGGTCGTAGTAGTTCTGACCTATATTTAGGTTAGTAGTGGTGGAGCCCTCTAGTGGTCGTAGTAGTTCTGACCTATATTTAGGTTAGTAGTGGTGGAGCCCTCTAGTGGTCGTAGTAGTTCTGACCTATATTTAGGTTAGTAGTGGTGGAGCCCTCTAGTGGTCGTAGTAGTTCTGACCTATATTTAGGTTAGTAGTGGTGGAGCCCTCTAGTGGTCGTAGTAGTTCTGACCTATATTTAGGTTAGTAGTGGTGGAGCCCTCTAGTGGTCGTAGTAGTTCTGACCTATATTTAGGTTAGTAGTGGTGGAGCCCTCTAGTGGTCGTAGTAGTTCTGACCTATATTTAGGTTTGTAGTGGTGGAGCCCTCTAGTGGTCGTAGTAGTTCTGACCTATATTTAGGTCTGTAGTGGTGGAGCCCTCTAGTGGCCGTAGTAGTTCTGACCTATATTTAGGTTAGTAGTGGTGGAGCCCTCTAGTGGTCGTAGTAGTTCTGACCTATATTTAGGTTAGTAGTGGTGGAGCCCTCTAGTGGTCGTAGTAGTTCTGACCTATATTTAGGTTAGTAGTGGTGGAGCCCTCTAGTGGTCGTAGTAGTTCTGACCTATATTTAGGTTAGTAGTGGTGGAGCCCTCTAGTGGTCGTAGTAGTTCTGACCTATATTTAGGTTATTTAGTAGCGGTGGAGCCCTCTAGTGGTCGTAGTAGTTCTGACCTATATTTAGGTCTGTAGCGGTGGAGCCCTCTAGTGGTCGTAGTAGTTTTGTCCTATATTTAGGTCAGTAGTGGTGGAGCCCTCTAGTGGTCGTAGTAGTTCTGACCTATATTTAGGTTAGTAGTGGTGGAGCCCTCTAGTGGTCGTAGTAGTTCTGACCTATATTTAGGTTAGTAGTGGTGGAGCCCTCTAGTGGTCGTAGTAGTTCTGACCTATATTTAGGTTAGTAGTGGTGGAGCCCTCTAGTGGTCGTAGTAGTTCTGACCTATATTTAGGTTAGTAGTGGTGGAGCCCTCTAGTGGTCGTAGTAGTTCTGACCTATATTTAGGTTAGTAGTGGTGGAGCCCTCTAGTGGTCGTAGTAGTTCTGACCTATATTTAGGTCAGTAGTGGTGGAGCCCTCTAGTGGTCGTAGTAGTTCTGACCTATATTTAGGTCTGTAGTGGTGGAGCCCTCTAGTGGTCGTAGTAGTTCTGACCTATATTTAGGTTAGTAGTGGTGGAGCCCTCTAGTGGTCGTAGTAGTTCTGACCTGTATTTAGGTCTAGTAGCGGTGGAGCCCTCTAGTGGTCGTTGTAGTTCTGACCTATATTTAGGTTAGTAGTGGTGGAGCCCTCTAGTGGTCGTAGTAGTTCTGACCTATATTTTATTTTATTATATTTGATAGTGTCGGACAGGAAGTGGAGCACAGAAACAAAATAAAAAATCTGGGTAATTTTCAAAATAAAATCCACCGTGCTCACAGTGGAGTCTGTAGCCTTTGCTCATTAGCGCCACCTCTGTTCAGGAGAAGACTGCAGCTAGTGGCACGACCACCAGCGCTGGTATAAATAGTCATGGCGCTCCCGTGATGTCACACTTCTACGGGCCAGCTGGGCTTAGTCTTGTAAATAAGTCATTAGAGTAGCATTAAAAGGAATTTGTGTTAACTCGTTTTGACAGCCCTAATATATAGTTTATATTATATATACTATATAATCTATTTCTATATTTATCTGCTGTCTCTCTGCAGAAACGTTTGCTCCAAACCTTCCTCTGGTCAGTCTGCAGCTGATCAATAACAACCCAGATTCAGCATGGATTGATTTCTGCATGATTGCTCTGCATGAATCTATAAACTAACAGCAGATCTCAGATCAGCGGCACAGTTTCTACTTCCTCTTCGGTCTGTAAAGGGAACTGGTGTCATGTTTTATAGTTTCAAGCTGCTTTGTTCTCTTCTCGGCACATTTTTACTTTGATCATTTGAAATTTTTTTCAGTTTACTTTAATTTTATTAATTTTCTCTATGATTGTCTATTACTGTCTTTTTTTAATTATTATTTAATTTTTTAATACATTGTTTTTTAAAGTTTTTTAATTTTATTTTTAATTTTATTTCATTACATTTTTATTTATTTTTTGTTAGAGGGGTAAACTGATGTTTAATGGTTCACCATACAACATCAGTTTGTGTCCCAACTCAGCTCAGACTAGCTGTGTTCAGACCAGTCTGAATCTTCTCTCAGCCTCCCCCCCTCTCTCTCTCTCTGGGCGATATCCCAGAGTTCAGTGGGGCAACACTAACTGCCCCCCCCTCTCTCTGGCTCCGGTTTAGGCCACCGATGATCCGGTGAGCGTGGACGGGACGGAGGCGGTGCTGCGGCCGTTCAGTCTCGTCATTCCCTTCACGGTCCAGACGGGACAGATCACAGGTGAGAGGAGGGGGGCTACGTGTGTGTGTGTCTGTGCGTGTGTGTGTGTGTCTGTCTCCGTGTGTGTGTGTGTGTGTGTGTGTGTGTGTGTGTGTGTGTGTGTGTGCGTGCGTCTTTCTGTGTGTGTGTGTGTGTGTGTGCGTGCGTGTGTGCGTGTCTGTGTGTGTGTGCGTGCATGTGTGCGTGTGTCTCCGTGTGTGTGTGTGTGTGTGCATGTGTGCGTGTGTCTCCGTGTGTGTGCGTGCGTGCATCTGTGTGTGTGTGTGTGTGTATGTGTGTGTGCGCGCGTCTGTGTGTGTGTGTGTGTGTGTGTGTGTGTGTGTGTGTCTGTCTAACTGTTCTCCCTGACTTGTTTACATTCTTACGACCCTTTTTTCATCACCTTTTTGTCACCTTGTTTCCATGGTGATCTGTAGTGATCTGTTTGGTCCTCCAGGTGAAGTGCGGATGCCGTCCGGCCGAACCGCGAGCCCGCACATCACCGACAACAAGGACGGCACCGTCACGGTGAAATACTCGCCAACGGAGAGAGGCCTGCACGAGATGGACATCAAGTACGACGGGAACCACATCCCAGGTACCAAACACACACTTACTTCACTCTGTCTCCCTGCTACCAAACACACACCTACTTCACTCTGTCTCTGGTACCAAACACACACCTACTTCACTCTGGCTCCCAGGTACCAAACACACACCTACTTCACTCTGTCTCTGGTACCAAACACACACCTACTTCACTCTGTCTCTGGTACCAAACACACACCTACTTCACTCTGTTCCAGGTACCAAACACACACCTACTTCACTCTGTCTCCCAGGTACCAAACACACACCTACTTCACTCTGTCTCCCAGGTACCAAACACACACCTACTTCACTCTGTCTCCCAGGTACCAAACACACACCTACTTCACTCTGTCTCCCTGCTACCAAACACACACCTACTTCACTCTGTCTCCCAGGTACGAAACACACACCTACTTCACTGTCTCCCATGTACCAAACACACACCTACTTCACTCTGTGTCCCATGTACCAAACACACACCTACTTCACTCTGTGTCCCAGGTACCAAACACACACCGACTTCACTCTGTGTCCCAGGTACCAAACACACACCTACTTCACTATGTTACCAAACACACATTAACTTCACTCTGTCCTCCTTATCTTTTATTTTATTTTATATTTTTTAATTAATTAGTTTTTATTAGGTTTATTTTATATACATATAGATTTTTCCATATTTTATTTATTTATTTATTTTAAATATTTATTTATATTATAGGCATATTTTATTATTTTATATAGTGTTATATATATATATTTTTTTTAAGATTATTTTTGGGGCATTTTAGACCTTTATGTATACAGGACAGCTGAAGACATGAAAGGGGAGAGCGAGGGAATGACATGCAGCAAAGGGCCGCAGGTTGGAGTCGAACCTGCGGGTGCTTCGTTGAGGAGTAAACCTCTATATACGGGCGCCTGCTCTACCAACTGAGCTCCCCAGGCGCCCCTAGTTTTATATTCTAACTGGAGTGTTTTCTGTGTTGCAGGAAGTCCGCTGCAGTTCTACGTGGACGCCGTTAACAGCGGTCATGTGACGGCGTTCGGCCCCGGTCTGACTCACGGCACGGTGAACACACCGGCCGCCTTCACCATCGTCACTAAAGACGCCGGAGAAGGTACCGAGAGACACACATACACACAGAAACACACACACAGACACACAGGGGAGCGCTGCAGAGACAGCCGACAGCTGAGATCAGCTGCAAGACAACAAAGATATAAACATCCACAAAAAAGCGCAAACGTTGAAAAGGGAGCCAAAAATATTAAGAGAAGCATCATGAAGTTGCAAAAGGCAACAAAAAATTGGGGGAAAAAACATTGAAAAAAATAACGCCAAAAATGTTGGAAATAAAACAGCAAAAAGGTTTTTTAAAAGGCCTTTGTGTGTGTCTCTGTCTGCAGGCGGACTGTCTCTGGCGGTGGAAGGTCCGTCTAAAGCCGAGATCAGCTGCAAAGACAACAAAGACGGGACGTGTACGGTGTCCTACCTGCCCACCGTCCCCGGAGACTACAACATCATCGTCAAGTTCGATGACAAACACATCCCCGGCAGCCCTTTCACCGCCAAGATCACCGGTACCAAACAATCTGCACTCAGCAGGCCTTTCAGGCCATTACATCATAATTAACATTATGGGATGGATCCCTACATAGATAGACCTTTTAGTTAAAGAGTAAGATCCTTTTAGTTTAACATGAAACAGCCCCGAAATCACCATCACCAAACTCCACCAGACTCCATGTAAATAATCAGGACTTTTAGCGTGTATAGAGCCAGCATATCTCCACCAGACTCCATGTAAATAATCAGGACTTTTAGCGTGTATAGAGCCAGCATATCTCCACCAGACTCCATGTAACACAGAAACTGACAGAAACTGACAGAAACTGACAGAAACTAAAGGACAGAAACTAAAGAAAACTACCAAAAGCCGTCTTGGTTCATCTTTCCACTGTTCCAACAATCACCACTCTGGTTTGGTTGAAATAAACCCTTAATTCACCCATTTACATGTGGAGATATGCTGGCTCTATACACGCTAAAAGTCCTGATTATTTACATGGAGTCTGGTGGAGATATGCTGGTTCTATACACGCTAAAAGTCCTGATTATTTACATGGAGTCTGGTGGAGATATGCTGGCTCTATACACGCTAAAAGTCCTGATTATTTACATGGAGTCTGGTGGAGATATGCTGGCTCTATACACGCTAAAAGTCCTGATTATTTACATGGAGTCTGGTGGAGATATGCTGGCTCTATACACGCTAAAAGTCCTGATTATTTACATGGAGTCTGGTGGAGATATGTTGGCTCTATACACGCTAAAAGTCCTGATTATGTACATGGAGTCTGGTGGAGATATGCTGGCTCTATACACGCTAAAAGTCCTGATTATTTACATGGAGTCTGGTGGAGATATGTTGGCTCTATACACGCTAAAAGTCCTGATTATGTACATGGAGTCTGGTGGAGATATGCTGGCTCTATACACGCTAAAAGTCCTGATTATTTACATGGAGTCTGGTGGAGATATGTTGGATCTGTACACGCTAAAAGTCCTGATTATTTACATGGAGTCTGGTGGAGATATGCTGGCTCTATACAAGCTAAAAGTCCTGATTATTTACATGGAGTCTGGTGGAGTTTGGTGATGGTGATTTCGGGGCTGTTTCATGTTAAACTAAAAGGATCTATCTCTTTTAATAGTTTGACATTATGTAATTTTATAGTCTGTTCTGATTGGTGATGTTCCAGGTGATGACTCCATGAGGACTTCTCAGCTTAACGTCGGCACGGCGACAGACGTTTCCTTACAGATCACGGAGACGGACCTGAGCAGCCTGACGGCGAGCATCAGAGCGCCGTCAGGACACGAGGAGCCGTGTCTGCTGAAGAGGCTGCCCAACAGACACATCGGTGCGTTTGAGTTGATTACCGACACAAAGACTACGTTAATGTTCTTAGAGCTGGGCAATATATGGATATTATATCGACATTGTGATATGAGACTAGATATCGTCCTAGATTTTGGATATCGTGATATGACATAAGTGTCTTTTCCTGGTTTTAAAGGCTGCATTACAGTAAAGTGATGTACCTTTTCTGAACTTACCAGACTGTTGTAGCTGTACTATTATTTACCTTTACCCACTAAGTCATTATAGCCACATTACTGATGATTATTCATCTAAAATCTCAGTGTGTAAATATTTTGTGAAAGCACCAATAGTCAACAATCCAATTTTGTTGCGATATCGAGGTATTTGGTCAAAAATATCGTGATATTTGATTTTCTCCATATCGCCCAGCCCTAAACGTTCTCGGTACGGCTGGAGCTCAAACTAACGTTAGCTAAGAGCTAGCTATGAGAGGCTAACTGTGCTAACATGAAATGTGGCATTAATTAAAGTTTATTGCATGATAAATGTTTTATTTTTAGTTTATTATCTGTATTTTTTATTAATTTATTTTAGTTTTTAATTTAGTTTTATATATATATATATATAGTTATATATTAAATTATCGTATGTCTGTATTTTATTATGTTTATTTAATTGTCTTGATTGTGTTTTTAAAAATTTTGTTTCATTGCTATTTTCTTTTTTTAAATAAATTTTAATTTTAATTAATTAATTTAATACATTTTTTTTTCATTTTTTTTATATTTTTTTGATTTATTTTAAATTAGTTTCTTTTTTTTAATTAATTCTATTTTATTTATTTATTTTATGTTTTTTTCATTTTATTTTATTTTTAAATAAAAAATATTTTGTATTATTATTTTTTTCCTTGAGTTTTGTCTGTCCCATTCCCTTTCCCGTTCCTGAAGTTGTCCCTGTGGTTCTACAGGGATCTCGTTCACGCCGAAGGAAGTCGGCGAGCACGTGGTGAGCGTGAAGAAGAGCGGGAAACACGTGACCAACAGCCCCTTTAAGATCATGGTCGGCCAATCAGAGATCGGAGACGCCAGCAAGGTGAAGGTCTACGGCCAGGGATTGGTGGAGGGACACACCTTTGAGGTTGCCGAGTTCATCGTCGACACCCGAAATGCAGGTAATAATAATAAAATATATATATATATATATATACACTCCCAGGTACGCAAGATAGACTGTAAATATTAGTGGACAGAGCATGTGTGATGTCACCCATTGGTTTGTCGAGTCGTTGAGTTTGCTGTTATGGGCGCAGCTATCGCAGCTATATGTTAGGATTTTAGACGAGAGGGAGGAGAGAGAAGGGAGAGAGAGAGGAGAGAGGGGAGAGGGGAAAGAGAGAGAGGGGAGAGAATGGAGAGATAGAGAGTGGAGAGGAGAGAAAGGGAGGCGTGAGGGAGGAGAGAGGGGAGAGAGAGAGAGAGAGAGAGAGAGAGAGAGTAACTGCACGTCTCCCCCTGCTGGTAGTCAGATATAATGCAGGTTTAAGGAGTCTCCTCCTGCTGGAATTCAGATATAATACAGGTTTAAGGAGTCTCCTCCTGCTGGTAGTCAGATATAATGCAGGTTTAAGGAGTCTCCCCCTGCTGGTAGTCAGATATAATGCAGGTTTAAGGAGTCTCCCCCTGCTGGTAGTCAGATATAATGCAGGTTTAAGGAGTCTCCCCCTGCTGGTAGTCAGATATAATGCAGGTTTAAGGAGTCTCCCCCTCCAGGAATTCAGATATAATACAGGTTTAAGGCACTTCCGCATTTGCAGCACTTCGCTGAACCGGATGTTTTTTTAACCCCCCCCTCAGGTTATGGTGGTCTGGGTCTGTCCATCGAGGGTCCCAGTAAAGTGGACATTAACTGTGAGGACGTGGAGGACGGGACGTGTAAAGTCACATTCTGTCCAACGGAACCTGGAAACTACATCATCAACATCAAGTTCGCTGACCAACACGTCCCAGGTACACACACATACACAGACTCACACACACACACACACACATACACAGTACACAGACACACACACGTCCCAGGTACACACACACACACACACACACACACACACGTCCCAGGTACGTCCCGCTACACAAAAACAGTTAAACAGGACAGGATAACACTACCGAGAATTGAACACATTTCCAGAGACAGACTGGTGAGAAAGGCCAATAACATTGTAGGTGAAAAAAAAGAAGCCTTAAATCAGTCAGAATAAGCTAGATGTCCAGCTGGCCTGGTCATACCCAAGGATGTAGGGGGTATGGTAGTTGTCATACCCAAGGATGTAGGGGGTATGGTAGTTGTCATACCCAAGGATGTAGGGGGTATGGTAGTGGTCATACCCAAGGATGTGGGGGGTATGGTAGTGGTCATACCCAAGGATGTAGGGGGTATGGTAGTGGTCATACCCAAGGATGTAGGGGGTATGGTAGTGGTCATACCCAAGGATGTAGGGGGTATGGTAGTGGTCATACCCAAGGATGTGGGGGGTATGGTAGTGGTCATACCCAAGGATGTGGGGGGTATGGTAGTGGTCATACCCAAGGATGTGGGGGGGGTATAGTAGTGGTCATACCCAAGGATGTGGGGGGGGTATGGTAGTGGTCATACCCAAGGATGTAGGGGGGTATGGTAGTGGTCATACCCAAGGATGTAGGGGGTATGGTAGTGGTCATACCCAAGGATGTAGTGGTCATACCCAAGGATGTAGGGGGTATGGTAGTGGTCATACCCCAGGATGTGGGGGGTATGGTAGTGGTCATACCCAAGGATGTGGGGGGTATGGTAGTGGTCATACCCAAGGATGTAGGGGGTATGGTAGTGTGTGATGTAAGTTCTTCATGTTATGTCTGTCGGTGTCTGGTGTCGGGACTATCTGTTTTTATCATATGTCTGATGACCCACAGGGACAATAAAGTTATCTACTACTAGCTAGTGTGCGATACGTTTTTTGGGGCTTTAATCGTTACTGTGCTGCAGAGGATGTTCATTTTACTTGCACAGTGTGATAATTGTACATTTTATTTCAGTATTCGTTAATATTTGTTATTTTTAATATAATTAATATTTGTTAATTCCTTTGGCTACAGCCTTGGCTAAACATTTGACCTAAAACAATATGATATTCAAACTTTTCACTGACTTCTTGAATAACTAAATAACACAATACTTGTACTTTTACTTTCAGTACTTGAGTAGTACATTTTAAAATGAACTACTTGCAATACTTCAGTACAAAAAATGTTGAATACTTCAGTACTTCTACTTAAGTGGGGTGCTTAAAGAGCACTTCAACTTCTACTCAAGTCACTTTTTTGATAGAGCACTTGTACTTTTACTCACGTATGGGTCTCCAATACTTTATACACCTCTGCTAATACTACTACTACTACTACTACTACTACTACTACTACTTACACTTTCCTGTTTGTTTGTCCAACAAAAGAAATAGAGCTGCACTATAGTCTCTTATAACCAGACCTTCCTCCACAGCGCTGCGGAGGAAGGTCTGGCTAGTTATTTATTTGCTGGCTTTCAGCCACGGTGCCTCTGCTAAATAGTCTCAGGAAGGAACTGGTTTTGGTGGAACATGTGGACGTTTAAAAGTAGTTTTAGTCGTGCAACAGAAAACATCGTAAGAAATAAATCGGTGAAGTAAGAGAAAAGGTTTCTGGGTCTGTGTTTAACGTGAGACGGTTTGTGTCCTGACAGGAAGTCCGTTCACGGTGAAGGTGTTCGGAGAAGGCCGCATGAAGGAGAGCATCACCAGGAAACGCCAGGCGCCCTCCATCGCCACCGTGGGCAGCACCTGCGACCTCAACCTCAAGATCCCAGGTGAGCTGTGACATCACCGTTTCCACCTGACCGCTCGATTTCCTCCCTCCCAAACACACACACACACACACACACACAGAAACACACACACACACACAGAGACACACACACACACACACACACACACACACAGACACACGCACAAAGACACATTTACACAAAGACACACATACACATGCAGACACACTCACACACATACACACACATATACACACACACACACACACACACACAAAGACACACAGACACACTCACACACATACACACACACACACAAAGACACACACAAAAAGACACACACACAAACACACACACAATACAAACACACAGACAGACAGACACACAGATACACACACACTAAAGGTAATTAATGTGTGTTTTTAGGGAACTGGTTCCAGCAGGTGTCGGCCCAGGAGCGTCTGACACACACACACACACACACACACACAGACACACACACAGACACACACACCCAGACACACTAAAGGTAATGAATGTGTGTTTGTAGGGAACTGGTTCCAGCAGGTGTCGGCCCAGGAGCGTCTGACGAGGACGTTCACGCGCAGCAGCCACACGTACACGCGCACGGAGCGCACGGAGATCAGCAAGACACGCGCGGGAGAAACCAAGCGGGAGGTGAGGGTGGAGGAGAGCACGCAGGTGGGCGACCCCTTCAGGGACGTGTTCGGGGACTTCCTGGGACGGGACGGGCGCAGCGCGGGCTTCAGCGGGCGCCAGGCGCCTCCGCTGCAGGACGGTGCGTTCAAATACAACTTTATTCATACAACAAGCACGTTTACTGTGGGTGTGTGTGTGTGTGTGCATTGAAATACAAGTTTGTTCATACAATAAGAACGTTTACTGTGTGTGTGTGTGTGTGTGTGTGTATGTCTATGTGTGTGTGTCGGTGTGTGTGTGTGTGTGTGTGTGTGTGTGTCTGTGTGTGTCTTTTGTGTGTGTGTATGTATGTCTCTGTGTGTGTGTCTGTGTGTATGTCTGTGTGTGTGTGTGTACATTGAAATACAACTTTATTCATACAATAAGAACGTTTACAGTGTGTGTAATGTTTCTGTCTCTTTGGACGACTTTTATCACAGTTTTCTGTTACTTTTCTGTAGTTTTTTTATTACTTTGTTGTCACTTTTTCAGATTTTTTTATAATTTTTCCCACTTATCTGTTGCTTTTTCAGGAGGTAGACTATGTTTTCACCTTTTTTGTTACTCTTTTTCACTTTTGTGTGTGTGTCTATATATGTCTGTGTGTGTGTGTGTATGTGTGTGCATTCAAATCCAACTTTATTCATACAACAAGCACGTTTACAGTGTGTGTGTG
>CM046809.1:27103417-27170917 GCA_025617405.1 Perca schrenkii | reverse complement strand
CATGGTGTTTGTTATAGACAATCCATGACTAGCACAGAAGTCCAACAACAAACAACCACTCTGGTTTAGATCAGGGAGGCCGTTCCTCCCAATCACGCCTCTCCATGTGTCTCCATCATTGCCCACGTGCGCGTTGAAGTCCCCCAGCAGAACAATGGAGTCCCCCACTGGCGCCCCATGCAGGACTCCACTCAAAGTCTCCAAGAAGGCCGAATACTCCGAACTCCTGTTTGGTGCATATGCAGAAACAACAGTCAGAGTTTTCCCCCCCCACCACCCGCAGGCGTAGGGAGGCGACCCTCTCGTCCACCGGGGTAAACTCCAACGTAGCGGCGCTTAGCCGGGGGCTTGTTAGTATCCCCACACCCGCCCGGCGCCGCACACCCTGAGCAACTCCGGAGAAGAAAAGAGTCCAACCCCTATCCAGGAGTACGGTTCCAGAACCGAGACTATGCGTAGAGGTAAGCCCCCACCAGATCTAACCGGTAGCGCTCCACCTCCCGCACCAGTTCCGGCTCCTTCCCCCACAGAGAGGTGACGTTCCACGTCCCCCAAAGCCAGCGTCTGCTGCCCGGGTCTGGTCCGTCGAGGCCCCCTGACCTTCACTGCCACCCATGTGGCAGCGCACCCGACCCCAGCGGTTCCTCCCACAGGTGGTGGGCCCATGGGATGGAGACAGAGGTGCCACGTAGCTTGTTCGGGCTGTGCCCGGCCGGGCTCCGTGGCAAACCCGGCCACCAGGCGCTCGCCGAAGAGCCCTCCGTCTGGGCCTGGCTCCAGACGGGGGCCCCGGGCTTCCTCCGGGCAGGGTCACTCCATCCCTTCCTCGTTCTATCATGGGGTTTTTGAACCATTCTTTGTCTGGCCCCTCACCTGAGACCACTTTGCCTTGGGAGACCCTACCAGGAGCACAAAGCTCCAGACAACACAGCCCTCAGGTTCACAGAGACACCCAAACCTCTCCACCACGATAAGGTGATGGTTCACGGAGAGGCATTTTAATTAATTATTAATAATATCATTAAACCTTAATATATTATATTCACAGATACTTTATGGACTACAGCTAACAACCAAAATCTGTAGTTTTAGACATCTTTAGGAAACTTAAAAATATAAATATATTTTTTAAATGTTTTTGTTTCTTTTTCAACCTTTTTTTTTAATGCTTTCTACAGTTTCACAGCCTCCAGCTAAACTCTGTAAAGTTTTGTTGTCTTCCCGTCGACCAACTTTGTATTTTTCTGGGTCAAAATTTAAAATTTTAAATGTTTTGGTCGTCAATTCTTTTCCTTGACTTTGACATTTTGAATCTTTTCCATTTTTAATCCCTGATTGAGACATTAGAGACATGTCTTGTGTTTCTGTCTCCAGGGGACTACGAGGTTTCCATCAAGTTCAACGACGAACACATCCCAGACTCTCCGTTCATCGTCCCGGTCGCCACGCTGTCTGACGACGCTCGCCGCCTCACCATCTCCAGCCTGCAGGTGAGGACGCATCGCTAAAGCCTGACACCCTCTCCCATCTACAGACGAACATCTCACATCTAACGTTAAAGACTCATAATATATAAAGTTTGGGGTTCTTGCAGGGTCACACATTGCAGGACTACAACTAGATTTGTTTTGAAAGATTTAAAGGTGCAGCAGGTAAGACTTCTAAAACTACCTTTGTGTTATATCTGCTGAAACTGAGCCTATGTTCCAGTAGAACTACATGAAGCAGGTCATTAAAATAAATCCAGCTCCTCTGGCTCCACCTACAGCCTGGACTGCTCCCTGTTCAGATGCACCAATCAGGGCCAGGGGGGGTGTCTAACTGTTCAGATGCACCAATCAGGGCCATAGGGGGTGTCTAACTGTTCAGATGCACCAATCAGGGCCATAGGGGGTGTCTAACTGTTCAGATGCACCAATCAGGGCCATAGGGGGTGTCTAACTGTTCAGATGCACCAATCAGGGCCATGGGGGGTGTCTAACTGTTCAGATGTACCAATCAGGGCCATGGGGGGTATCTAACTGCGTGTCAGTCACTGCTCATGCATACGCATTCATTCTCCCTTGTGGGGGGAGGGGCTTAGGAGACCGTTTTGGGCTTTAGCAGAAAGGGGGGGAGGGACTGAGAAGTTATTGATGTTCAAATGTTTTGCCAAAGTCCTGGATCTTCACAATCCTACCTACAGCACCTTTAACCAAGCTAGCTAGCTACCGCTAGCGTTAACTGGTAAGTTGAGGGAAAGTCAGCAGATGTTCTGTTCTGCCGTACATGCAGATGAATGTCTCCAGTACCCCGAGGTCTGTGTTTATCTGCCGGTGAAATTCAAAAGTGACGCCGATAGTACCGACCCAGCGTGTTTTGATAAAGTGTGTTTAAATCTGATACTAAAGGAGACTTTTAGCATCAATAACAAACGCCAAAGATACCTGACCAAGGGTCCATATTTTACGCGATGGGAGTGAGAATGAGTTGGATTGTTCCACATACGATGGTTCCGACACCCATGAATTGATCGGTAAAACACCACGAAATCTTGGAGATAAGACATGACAAACAGAGTTATTACATTAACAACAACTTTGTTTTGCCTGCAAAATCTCAAATTACATTAGTTTCATAATTTAAAACCAGTTTATTTTGTGTATGATTGTGTGGATGGAAGAGGTTTGACACCTGAACATGGTCTTAATGAGTTCCTTATTCCAGGACCCAGTGAGTAAAGTGTCTCCGTGTGTTTTGGTCTGTTATGGTCTTATTTGGTCTGTCTCGGTCTGTTTTTAGGAGATGGGTCTGAAAGTTGGGCAGGAGGCGTCCTTCGCTGTCCAGCTGAACGGAGCCCGAGGGCTGATCGACGCCAAGATCCACACGCCATCAGGAGCCATCGAGGAGTGTTACATCACCGAGCTGGACAACGGTAACACCCACGCTGTGTGTGTGTGTGTGTGTGTGTGTGTGTGTGTGTGTGTGTGTGTATATATATATATATATATATATATATACATATATATATACACACACACACATACACACACACATACATATATACAGTACAGGCCAAAAGTTTGGACACACCTTCTCATTCAATGCGTTTCCTTTTTATTTTCATGACTATTTACATTGTAGATTCTCACTGAAGGCATCAAAACTATGAATGAACACATATGGAATTATGTACTTAACAAAAAAAGTGTGAAATAACTGAAAACATGTCTTATATTTTAGATTCTTCAAAGTAGCCACCCTTTGCTTTTTTTATTAATAAGGGAAATAATTCCACTAATGAACCCTGACAAAGCACACCTGTGAAGGTAAAACCATTTCAGGTGACTACCTCATGAAGCTCATTGAGAGAACACCAAGGGTTTGCAGAGTTATCAAAAAAAGCAAAGGGTGGCTACTTTGAAGAATCTAAAATATAAGACATGTTTTCAGTTATTTCACACTTTTTTGTTAAGTACATAATTCCATATGTGTTCATTCATAGTTTTGATGCCTTCAGTGAGAATCTACGATGTAAATAGTCATGAAAGTAAAAAGGAAACAAATTGGATGAAAAGGTGTGTCCAAACTTTTGGCCTGTACTGTGTACATATGTATATATATACCACCTGAGCCTCCCTGGCGCCCTCTAACTGCTACCTTTACCTCTGTGATCTGTGTGTTTGAACAGATAAACACGCCATCAGGTTCATCCCGAGAGAAAACGGAGTTCATTCTATCGACGTGCGTTTCAACGGCAGCCACGTCCCCGGCAGTCCCTTCAAGATCCGCGTAGGAGAACCGGGACAGGTCGGAGACCCGGGCATGGTGTCTGCCTTCGGACCGGGACTGGAGGGAGGAACCACAGGTAGACTCCGACATTAACCCCTTCATTTCAAAACCCTCAATGATTGACATGAAGTAGGTAGGTAGGGCTGCACAATACATTGTTGTTTTTATCCTCATCGTGATATCAACCGGCACAATGAACACATCGATGGGGACTCTCTGAGATTTTCTGTGTTAGTTGGAAGAAAATATCAGCAGAAAACTTAATTTTAAAATGTAACTGTCGTTCTTGTTTTAGTGCTGCCTTTAATATTCAATTCAATCTTCAATTTATTCAGTAAAAGAAAGTAGAACATTTTTTCCTTTCATTAGTTTTAAACTCAACAAGCAGTTTGTTGTATTCTATCAGAATACTTTGAACACTTTAACTCTCGTGTTGTCTTCCAGTCGACCATGATGTTGTTGTCCTTCCCAGTCAGAATTGAAAATGAACTTATTTTAGTCGCACTTTGTCCTTGTTTTGTCGTTTTTAATCAATTTTTTCAAAGTTTTTTTTCATTCATGGTCAATACACTTAATTTATTTAACATTATACCAGAAATTATGAATTATTTTGACTAAAACTTAAGAACAGAGGATGTTGAGTGGATCACGACAGGTATCTGTCAAAGTTTAGTCAGGACACTTTTTAGAAATCATTTAAAAATGTAATAAAACACCCAAAATGCAATGAAAGTAATCATTAACTTTAACTGCGACATACATTGATGCATCGGTGTTATTTTTGGGCTATTTGGTTGAAAGAAACTCATATTTCTGATATTAAAAAACTTTGGGAAAGAGTTAAATTTAATTTATTTATTTTGATTTATAGCACATTTCCCTTTATGCTTTTTTTCTGCGTTTTTTGACGTTTTGGTCAAATTATTCATTCGTATTTTTTAAGTGGGTTTTTTTGCGTTTTTTTCAGGGGTTTCCACTCTTTTTTGTGTGATGTTTTTGTAGTTATTTTAGCATTTTTTGAGCTTTTTCAAACGTTTTGGTTGTTTCAGCATTTTTGTTTACTTGGAAGTTTTTTTGCCTTTTTTCAATGTCTTTTTTCAAAACGTTTTTTCACCTTTGTTGTTGTTTTTGACTTCCTCGTATCGTGGGTTTTAATCTGTGTTTGCGTGTGTGTGTGTGTGTGTGTGTGTGTGTGTGTGTGTGTGTGTGTGTGTGGCGTCCTCCAGGTGTGGCGTCTGAGTTTGTTGTGAACACGTGTAACGCTGGATCCGGAGCTCTGTCCGTCACCATCGACGGGCCGTCCAAGGTGAAGATGGACTGCCAGGAGTGTCCCGAGGGATACACGGTCTCCTACACCCCCATGGCCCCCGGCAGCTACCTGATCTCCATCAAGTACGGCGGCCCGCAGCACATCGTAGGAAGCCCCTTCAAGGCCAAGGTGTCAGGTGGGTCCGAGTCATTAAGGCTGTCAGACAATTCTTTAAAGTCAAATACATACCGATACCGTGGGTGCTCGGGAAAATACTGAGCCCCCACGTGTGCCAGACTGCCAGTAGGCTCCATTCATTTAAAATGAAACATTGCATAATGTGATTGGTTATGTCGCTATCAGTCCCCTGCTCCATAGCCTATTCACCAATCACAGCGTCTCTCGGATGAAAACACCTCAACATTTGGTAGCTTTGTGGGCCTAGGTGGTCAATTGTCTGTTTTTACTGTGTAGACTTGTGTGCTATCTTCATGTGACATCGATAGCCAGGCCTACTAACTCATGTTTATGCCTAGGCTACTAGACAGGTAGCATGGCTCCGCCCTCCTGGACCAGAGTCTGGTAGGACCAGGCTACTAGACAGGTGGCATGGCTCCGCCCTCCTGGACCAGAGTCTGGTAGGACCAGGCTACTAGACAGGTAGCATGGCTCCGCCCATGCTACTAGACAGGTAGCATGGCTCCTCCCTCCTGGACCAGAGTCTGGTAGGACCAGGGTACTAGACAGGTAGCATGGCTCCTCCCTCCTGGACCAGAGTCTGGTAGGACCAGGCTACTAGACAGGTAGCATGGCTCCGCCCTCCTGGACCAGAGTCTGGTAGGACCAGGCTACTAGACAGGTAGCATGGCTCCGCTCTCCTGGACCAGAGTCTGGTAGGACCAGGCTACTAGACAGGTAGCATGGCTCCGCCCTCCTGGACCAGAGTCTGGTAGGACCAGGCTACTAGACAGGTAGCATGGCTCCGCCCTCCTGGACCAGAGTCTGGTAGGACCAGGCTACTAGACAGGTAGCATGGCTCCGCCCTCCTGGACCAGAGTCTGGTAGGACCAGGCTACTAGACAGGTGGCATGGCTCCGCCCTCCTGGACCAGAGTCTGGTAGGACCAGGCTACTAGACAGGTGGCATTGATTCTTAATTTCCGCGGTTACGTGTCAGTTAAACTTCTCATCTCTAATCCTATCTGTATCTGTGAGAAGTGGCGCTGTCCTGAGTTGAAAGCCTACTTTACGGCTATATCACGTTAATAGGCGTGTGTGTTCGTGTTCGTGAGATTAATTGATTTATTGCATTTTCTTTGAATGCATCTGCAGGACCTCGTCTGTCCAGCGGCCACAGTCTGCACGAGACATCGTCTGTCGTCGTGGAGACCGTCTCCAAGGCAACGGCGATGGGAGGAGGAGCCTTCGCCTCCTTACCCAGGTTCTCGTCGGACGCCAGCAGCGTCGTCTCCAGAGGAGCCGGCCTGTCCAAGGCCTTCGTGGGTCAGAAGAACACGTTCACCGTGGACTGCAGCAAAGCAGGTCAGCAACACACACACACACACACACACACACACACACACACAGACACACACACACACAGATATACAGACAGAGACACACACACACACACACACACAAACACACACAGATATACAGACAGAGACACACACACAGACACACACACACACACAGACACACACACACACACACACACACACACACACACACACACACAGACACACACACACACACACACACACACACACAACACACACACACACACACACACACACACACACACACACACACACACACAGACACAGACACACACACACACACACACACACACAGACACAGAGACAAACACACACACACACACACATACACACAGAGACACACACACACACACACACACACACACAAAGATATACACACAGAGACACACACACACACACACACACACAGACACACACACACACACACACACACACACACACAGACACACACAGACACACACACACACACACACACACACACACACATGCTGATGTCTCTGTTCTGGTCTGGTTCTTTAGGCACCAACATGCTGATGTCTCTGTTCTGGTCTCGTTCTTTAGGCACCAACATGCTGATGTCTCTGTTCTGGTCTGGTTCTTTAGGCACCAACATGCTGATGTCTCTGTTCTGGTCTTGTTCTTTAGGATACCAACATGCTGATGGTCTCTGATTCTGGTCTCGTTCTTTAGGCACCAACATGCTGATGGTCTCTGTTCTGGTCTCGTTCTTTAGGCACCAACATGCTGATGGTCTCTGTTCTGGTCTGGTTCTTTAGGCACCAACATGCTGATGTTCTGGTCTCGTTCTTTAGGCACCAACAAGCTGATGTCTCTGTTCTGGTCTGGTTCTTTAGGCACCAACATGCTGATGTCTCGGTTCTGGTCTCATTCTTTAGGCACCAACATGCTGATGGTCTCTGTTCTGGTCTCGTTCTTTAGGCACCAACATGCTGATGGTCTCTGTTCTGGTCTGGTTCTTTAGGCACCAACATGCTGATGGTCTCTGTTCTGGTCTTGTTCTTTAGGCACCAACATGCTGATGGTCTCTGTTCTGGTCTCGTTCTTAAGGCACCAACATGCTGATGTCTCTGTTCTGGTCTCGTTCTTTAGGCACCAACATGCTGATGTCTCTGTTCTGGTCTGGTTCTTTAGGCACCAACATGCTGATGGTCTCTGTTCTGGTCTCATTCTTTAGGCACCAACATGCTGATGGTCTCTGTTCTGGTCTCATTCTTTAGGCACCAACATGCTGATGGTCTCTGTTCTGGTCTGGTTCTTTAGGCACCAACATGCTGATGGTCTCTGTTCTGGTCTGGTTCTTTAGGCACCAACATGCTGATGGTCTCTATTCTGGTCTGGTTCTTTAGGCACCAACATGCTGATGGTCTCTGTTCTGGTCTCGTTCTTTAGGCACCAACATGCTGATGGTCTCTGTTCTGGTCTGGTTCTTTAGGCACCAACATGCTGATGGTCTCTGTTCTGGTCTCGTTCTTTAGGCACCAACATGCTGATGTCTCTATTCTGGTCTGGTTCTTTAGGCACCAACATGCTGATGGTCTCTGTTCTGGTCTGGTTCTTTAGGCACCAACATGCTGATGGTCTCTGTTCTGGTCTCGTTCTTTAGGCACCAACATGCTGATGTTCTCTGTTCTGGTCTGGTTCTTTAGGCACCAACATGCTGATGGTCTCTGTTCTGGTCTGGTTCTTTAGGCACCAACATGCTGATGTCTCTATTCTGGTCTGGTTCTTTAGGCACCAACATGCTGATGTTCTCTGTTCTGGTCTGGTTCTTTAGGCACCAACATGCTGATGGTCTCTGTTCTGGTCTCATTCTTTAGGCACCAACATGCTGATGGTCTCTGTTCTGGTCTCGTTCTTTAGGCACCAACATGCTGATGTCTCTGTTCTGGTCTCGTTCTTTAGGCACCAACATGCTGATGGTCTCTGTTCTGGTCTCGTTCTTTAGGCACCAACATGCTGATGTCTCTGTTCTGGTCTCGTTCTTTAGGCACCAACATGCTGATGTCTCTGTTCTGGTCTCGTTCTTTAGGCACCAACATGCTGATGGTCTCTGTTCTGGTCTCGTTCTTTAGGCACCAACATGCTGATGGTGGGCGTCCACGGGCCGAAGACTCCCTGCGAGGAAGTGTACGTCAAACACATGGGCAACAGGATGTACAACGTCACGTACACGGTCAAAGAACAGGGCAGCTACATCCTCATCGTCAAGTGGGGGGACGAGAACGTCCCGGGCAGTCCCTTCCACGTTACTGTCCCCTAAAAACTCTACTCTTCTTCTCTATCAGATGTGTTAGAAACTGTTCCCCTAAAACTCAACTCTTCTTCTCTATCAGCTGTGTTAGAAACTGTTCCCCTAAAACTCAACTCTTCTTCTCTATCAGCTGTGTTAGAAACTGTTCCCTTAAAACTCAACTCTTCTTCTCTATCAGCTGTGTTAGACTGTTCCCCTAAAAACTCAACTCTTCTTCTCTATCAGCTGTGTTAGAAACTGTTCCCCTAAAACTCAACTCTTCTTCTCTATCAGCTGTGTTAGAAACTGTTCCCCTAAAACTCAACTCTTCTTCTCTATCAGCTGTTAGAAACTGTCCCTTATCACAGACATACACTGAACTACATTATATCTGCAACACTTTAGATTTTGCCCCCATTTTTCATGAGCTGAACTCAAAAATCTAAGACCTTTTCTATGTACACAAAAGGCTTATTTCTCTCAAATAGTGTTCACAAATCTGTCTAAATCTGTGGTAGTGAGCACAAGATAATCCATCCACCTCACAGGTGTGGCATATCAAGATGCTGATTAGACAGCATGATAATAGCACAGGTGTGCCAGATTTTTGAACAATATTCGAGAGAAATAAGCCTTTTGTGTACATTGAACAAGTCTTAGATCTTTGATCCTATGGACCTTTTTCACAGCAGACATGTTGACTTGTCATAGTAGGAAAAGCACAGCTGATATTGATAACCTTAACGATGGCTCAGTTCCATCAAGTGTCCCAGTAAGATATTTCAGTGAGTCAGCATGAACAATACCAGGACCCCTCCTAAGTGGAATGCAGCCATCAGTAATGTTTAATACCAGGACCTCTCCTAAGTGGAATGCAGCCATCAGTAATGGTTTAATACCAGGACCTCTCCTAAGTGGAATGCAGCCATCAGTAATGGTTTAATACCAGGACCTCTCCTAAGTGGAATGCAGCCATCATTAATGGTTTAATACCAGGACCTCTCCTAAGTGGAATGCAGCCATCATTAATGGTTTAATACCAGGGTCTCTCCTAAGTGGAATGCAGCCATCAGTAATGGTTTAATACCAGGTCCTCTCCTAAGTGGAATGCAGCCATCAGTAATGGTTTAATACCAGGTCCTCTCCTAAGTGGAATGCAGCCATCAGTAATGGTTTAATACCAGGACCTCTCCTAAGTGGAATGCAGCCATCAGTAATGGTTTAATACCAGGGTCTCTCCTAAGTGGAATGCAGCCATCAGTAATGGTTTAATACCAGGACCTCTCCTAAGTGGAATGCAGCCATCAGTAATGGTTTAATACCAGGGCCTCTCCTAAGTGGAATGCAGCCATCAGTAATGGTTTAATACCAGGACCTCTCCTAAGTGGAATGCAGCCATCATTAATGGTTTAATACCAGGACCTCTCCTAAGTGGAATGCAGCCATCATTAATGGTTTAATACCAGGGTCTCTCCTAAGTGGAATGCAGCCATCAGTAATGGTTTAATACCAGGACCTCTCCTAAGTGGAATGCAGCCATCAGTAATGGTTTAATACCAGGACCTCTCCTAAGTGGAATGCAGCCATCAGTAATGGGTTTGAATACACCTGTGCTGTTCCTACTATGACATGTGAACATGTCTGCCGTGAAAAAGGTCTATAGGAATCGTTTGGAGGATTTGGTTTCAAATCCGATCATCTGTTCCAAATTTAACATGCGCAAGTTTTGGTTTCCGTAGCAACCAGGCGCCTGTTGTGTTGTGCCCTTTATTTTACATTAAAAAACTGTAAAACTGCAACCCACCATTGAATCAAAATAAAACGTTCCTCTTATTTGTGAAAATAGGCATATGACCCGTTTCAACTCCACCCTCAAAGAATCAGAATCGGAAATCGATAAGAACTGGAATCGAAAGGAGGAATCAGAATTGTTCAAATCCAAACGATGCCCAACCCTAGGAAGGTCACGGACATCAGGCGCAATTTCCGGCGGCACACCAGGAGAAATCCTGGAACTGGAACATTGTGGATATATATATATATATATATATATATATATATATATATATATCGCCGATTTATGTTTTCCTCCGTGGGTGCTCACAGGTGCACGCCCTTTAAAAACAAAGTAGTCAAAAAAATTTTGCATTTCAGAACCTTAGGAAATGGACAGCGGCCGACACGAACACACACGCCAATTAACTGGATAATAAAGCTGTAAAGTAGGCTTTAACTCAGGACAGCTCCACTTCTCACACATACAGATAGGATTGGAGATTAACCTCAATCAGCTTCGTGGGAAATTAAGATTTACTATCCGAGAGACGCTGTGATTGGCGGATAGGATATGGAGCAGGGGACTGACATCGACATAACCAATCACACTATGACAGACGCTCCACTCAACACCAACTGCAATGTTTAATTTGAAATGAATGGAGCGTACTGGCAGTCTGGCACACGTGGGAGCACACGGTATCGGCACCTACGCTCATAAATCCATCGGAGTTTAGAACGCCAACTCAAAGAAAGAGGAAGGGGACGCACATCCGGCACAATTTCCGGCGGCACCCTGGTAGAAATCCTGGAAGTTATATAGTTTTATACATACAGTATATACAACTAATAATCACTATAGAGGGAAGAGTCAGTGAATGAGGGAACGGATTCCAACACAGCTAATCTTTCTTTTTGTAAATTCAACCATTTGGATGCAACCACTAAACTCTCTACTATCAAGATTTCTTCTGAATGTTTCTCGATTTTGCTGCGGATGTAAACGTGTGTAAATCCAGTTTTTAACTTCTCAAAGTAGGATTGTACAGCCACGATGAGAAGCAGCATGTTTTGTGCGATGGTTTCTTCCCACAAACAAACGGAGGATCAGAGCTGTGATTTTACGTCAAGAAGGAAAAACAAAAACCTCTTTGCTTTAGATTTTTATTTATTCTCAGATCTTTTGTCCCGCATTTAATTTTCTTTGACAGAAAATGGTCTTATTGTTGACGGAGAGCAGGCGATGAAGACAGAATGTGAAGATTTAGTTTGTGTTTGTTTTTTACCACGAGAAGACGTGAAGCGGTGAAACAATCTGTCACATTGGGACGTTGCAACGTTCACAATAATCAACCCGAGTGACATTTTATAGTTTTTTTTGTATGTATCAAAACTGGATGAATGAAATAAAGTTGAACTGTTTGATATGTTAACCTTCAATCTGGCGAGATTGTGCAGGCATAATAAAAGTTTATTCGCTAACTTGCCACAGACAAACGCTGCTGATCGTCTGATTTGTTGACTCATTTAAACACATTTTCTTTGATATTTACTTTCTTTGACATTATGATCTTTCGACATACTATAACTTTTTCGACTTATTACGACATACTATACTATGATCGCTGCTGATCTTTTGATGTTATGTTGACACATTGAAATATTTTAGAGATTTACTCTGTGTTTTGATATTACTTATGATTGCGGTAGTTTGATAAATCACAGGCAAATGTTTGATATACGCTCCTACTATGATGATGCTATTCCAACTTTTTATGACTTTTTCGACATACTATACCAGGTGTCAAACTCAAGGCTCGTGGGCCAAAATCCGTCTGACCTTCACGCAGTGCAAGTCAACGGAAAGCCGAAGATGTTTTTCCCTCCGGTGGGGGGTGTGACTCCGGCCCGCATATCACTTTTTGGCTCGCCTAGTTGTGCACCAAACCAAAAAGACAGGAAACTGTTTTTTACACTGTAACTACACAACACTTAAAGCAGAATTTAGGCAGATTTGCCTCTTTACTGTGAGTAAAGGACTTTTTTGCTTACTTGTTAGGGCTTTATGTCGACCAAACTGTGTGTGAGAAACTATATAGTACAGTCAAAGATATTTGACTTTTTCAATTAATTATATTTTATTATATCAAGATGTGTACATATAGGATACATGTCTTTGTACCAAACGTATTTAAGGTTCTGCTTGTAGTTCCTGCTGATGTCCACCAGAGGGTACCATGATGTGATTCACCAGCTCAGAGATGAAAACAAACTGGGGACTTTGGGTTAGTTTGATTATTCGTTTGGGCATCTGGTAAGGATGCCCCCCCTGTCAAGTACGTAAGTCTTTCACTTCTTCATTTTCATATTGTGTTGAGTTCAGGGAGCAGAGAGTCTGTCTGTTTTCTCTCCACGTTAGTTATCTGCTCAGCCAGCTGCTGCAACTTCACACTGTGCTATTAGTACTCGTAATGCAGTAACATGTCCGAATACTTGCTTTAATTTCACAAGGAAAGCTTGTACTTGTTATTGAACAGGGAGGACCAATCACATGCTTTAGTACCCGGAGGTGAAATAAGGTAAAAGTTTGGTTTTGACGTTAGTTGGTGAGAAAAGACAAACAAGATTATTAGTTGACTTGTCGACGAAAAGGTGAAATAGTTTTAAAGCGTCCACGGCAAACTTGGTAGGTAGCGCGAGTTAATCAAACGTTAGCTCGTTTTCAAAAACATGATGTAATGTTCCAGAGAATCAGCTCTCTCACTGCTACTTCTACATCAAGTACCTTTATGGGCTACATGCAGCCTCTCTCAATATACTCTTAGCACTGATCTCGGGAAAGCTACTCATTGTTGCATTTATTTCATTAGGAAAGCTTACTTCATGTTTCACTAGTATTTTTTATTTGAACAAACTGCTTACTGTTAGTTTGTTGTAAGAATGCTGGGATTCCGGGGAACTCTTGAACATTAAAAAACTAAAGCCTTAACAGACGTGAATAACTTTCCCACAGTCAGTGATAACGCGACTATCACGCTATCTCCCTGGACCTGGATAACTTCTGCTGCTGCTGCCAAATGACTCGCTGATAGAAGTCTGTCTTGCCCTAGCACCTTGCGTCTTCTCGCCCTGGACCTCCTCCTCAGACCGCCGCTTCATTATGTCTTCATATTCACTCTTATGATTTAACCTCATATGTTTTGCGAGGTTTGTAGTGTTACCACTGTATTTTACTGTCTTTCTACACACAACGCACACAGCGTCACTGCTGTCTTTACAGGTAAAATACAGCCAGACATGACTTCTTTTGCGGTCAGCCATCACTCTGCACTCTGCAGGCTTCGTAGTGGAAGTAAGTAGGGCTGCTGCAGCGGCCGGCTCCGTCACAGAGCCGCAGTGCACACACAACTGACCGGCGGAAGGAGAAGTAGTTCCTTCCCCTAACCGGATATAATTAGACTTTTCTGGTGACAACAAGTTAGTTATGACAACATAAACACTCACTCCAAATTACTGAGTTTAAATATCGATCTTTTTATATGAGAATCCATACTAGAACAGGAGACATTGGTATTGTAAATATCGATACTTTAGTATCGATCCGCACATCACTAGAAGAAGGCCGCCGAGGCGAGGACCAATCACATGCTTCAGTACCCGGAGGTGAAATAAGGTAAAAGTTTGGTTTTGACGTTAGTTGGTGAGAAAAGACAAACAAGATTATTAGTTGACTTGTCGACGAAAAGGTGAAATAGTTTTAAAGCGTCCACGGCAAACTTGGTAGGTAACGCGAGTTAATCAAACGTTAGCTCGTTTTCAAAAGTTTAGCTAGCTAACGTTACCGGGATTTTAATTTCTCCGTTAAAGCCCATGTTGCAAGTTTAATTTTCCAACGAATTTGTGGTAATTGCTTGTTGGTAATAAACATTTAAACTGTTTTTCATGTATTTGATGTTAGGTATCACAAAACAGAATATAACACGAAAAAGTAGGTACTATTTTACCGCGGTTTGTCTTTCCCCCACAATGCATTGCATGACGTCCCGTTGGGGAGACGACAGGCGAAAGCCCCGTCTCGGTTCACTGTCCCGGTCACGGTTTCTGCCACTGATCTGGCAAAATATGGCTTTTGGTCTCGACCGAGTCAATGTGTCTTTATTATGTGTATAATAATATTGGGGGGAAGTGAAAGGCAGCTTGGACGGGGATGCTATTCGGCTTTTCACAAGTTTAAACAGCTAGCTAACGATACGCCGACGTTTGCTAACGTTAGCGCAACAGCGTTAGCTTAGACTGCTAGTTAAATACCGGTATTACAACTGCCTTCGGAGCTGCGTCCACGTTGTCAACACAAGACATTTGGCGTTAGTGCTCCTTTTGTATCATACTTTTATTGAATGAAATATTAAGCTTCGCTCCTACGAAATAGGTGTTTTTTTGTAACATTACACACAAAGCTAACTGGCTATAGTTAGTATGCTAGCGGGATTAGCTAACGTTGCGTAGCCAGCCAGCAACTTCGGCGATCGGCAGTAGTTTCGGCGAACTAACCGCGAGAGTATGTTGCCCACAATCAACCTCTGCTGTTAAAAGCAGTCAATCTGCAGTGATGTTTTGAAATGGTGACACATGGATGTGTTAGCTGTCAAGGTTAGCTCACCGAAGCTGCTTGCTGGCTATGCAACGTTAGCTAATGTACAGGCTAACTATAGCCAGTTAGCTTTGTGTGTAACTAACTAACAAAAACCATCTCGTAGGAGCGAAGTTTAACGTTTCATTCAATAAAGTTATGGTACAAAAGGAGCACTAACGCCACAAGTCTTATGTTGACAACATGGACGCAGATATAGGAAACTCTGAAGGCAGTTGTAATATTTACCTAGCCGGCTAGGCTAACGCTGTTGCGCTAACGTTAGCGAAGCGTCGGCGTAGCGTTAGCTAGCTGTCTAAACTTGTGAACTAGAGCAGCTTGTTGTCACTGCCAACAGGCTGGAACATAGTTCTAACAATTGGAACTTCACAGTTGTAATCAAATAATCCTATCTGAGCTGCTTCCTTGTTTGGTCTCTCCTACAACAATTCCACTCTCAATAAATGACAGAGCTTTTGGACCGTATAAAGACCGTCACAAAGCCCGCTTGTGACCCAGCCAGTCCTGCTCCAGACAAGGTAATGGATGGAAAGGGGTAATCATTGTAAAACTTCTAAATAACTGATGCAATGAGCAATTTCTCCTTCTCTCTCTTTTTTTCTATAGAAGTATTAGGGTCGGAGAAACAAGTATGTGTCTTGCCTCGGTTTGTCTCATGTTTTTGGGACAATGTTCTAATTGCTTTTCAGTAGATCAATACCAAGAGTATACCAGAGTTTGTGAGGAGTGATGATGAAGAGGGGAGATCAGAGTGGACCGTCTCCAAGTTTGCCTGAGAAGACTCGGAGGTTGGGACTGATGCTGGAACAGGGGCCGGGGACTGGAACAAACACGTCTGCCTGGTCTGAGACCGATTGGCAACTGAAAGTAAGACAAATCCAAGTCAAACAGCTGCAGTATGAGTGTCCGTGTCTTAAATTAAGTATTGCTAGCATGGTTTTCATGGGGTTAAATGTACTCCAAACCATGGTACATGGCAAGACACATGTTTCAACATTTGGGTACTGTTGTCCTCACTGACAGGTAATTGCTGGACCTGCCCATACAGTATATTTTGCACATCCACATGACACATTAGCAGTAGTATCACAAGATGTAGAACAGGTATTTTCAATGTGCAACCTAATCATTTTAATGCTTTCTTTGTTCAGTAATTTCAAAATATACTTGCCAGGACTAGCTAACTGCATTAGTAAAGGACCAAAATCTGGGTGGATACATGTTTTACCTTTTTATTTATTCTGTTTTATCTGTCATCCACAGACACATTACAGACTTTGCAGACTGCTGTGGAAAGAGCGCATGGCAAGGCAAACCTACTCGTTCATATTTTTTCGAAAGATAGGTCCCATGGACCGGAAGTAGAAGGTCGGGACTTCGGCTCTCTATTAAGCAAGTTGACATCTAATCTAAGTTTTGTTTGTTTGATTTTAGGTTGATTTGAGTGAGTTATGTAGACTCAACCCAGAGCTTTTGGACCATATAAAGACCGTCAAAGCCCGCTTGTGACCCAGCCCCTCCTGCTCCAGACAAGGTAAGTCACCTTACTTCAGTTCAGTCAGTTACTTTTCCACACAACAAAGAACTAGAGCAGCTTGTTGTCACTGCCAACAGGCTGGACCATAGTTCTAACAATGACAAAGAAATGTCAAAGTTGAATGGTCATTTTGACTTATCCATTCGATAGTGAAATATGGGGTTCAACATTAGTCCTGGATGGAAAGGGGCAATCATTGTAAAATTTCTAAATAACTGATGCAATGAGCAATTTCTCCCTCTCTCTCTTTCTTTCTATAGAAGTATGAGGGTCGGAGAAACAAGTATGTGTCTTCCCTCAGTTTGTCTCATGTTTTTGGGACAATGTTCTAATTGCTTTTCAGTAGATCAATACCAACCAGAGTGATGATGAAGAGGGGAGATTAGAGTGGACCGTCTCCAAGTTTGCCTGAGAAGACTCTGAGGTTGGGACTGATGCTGGGTCAGGGGCTGGGGACTGGAACAAACACGTCTGCCTGGTCTGAGACAGATTGGCAACTGAAAGTAAGACTTTGCAGACTGCTGTGGAAAAAGAGCGCATGGCAAGAACCCAACAACTTGCTCACAAAGTGTGTTTATTAAAAATGTTTGTTTTTAAGCAGTTAACAACTGTATTAAATAAATGTATTGAGACACTATCTCACTGAAATGTTTCAAGTCTTGTAAGAAACTACTTTTGGAATTACTTGTGTATACAGTATTGTTTGATGCAGCACTTTTCACGGTGGATTACTGAAGTATTGTACTTAAGTACAATTTTGAGGTACTATGCTTTATTTATTTCGATTTCCTGCTACTTTAAACTTCTACTCACTTTGGACTTATTCAATGACATTTGTCAACTATAGTTAGTAGTTACTTTACATGTTTACATACAAATAAATGATGTATTAATATAGATTTCAGATTACATTTATCTGGTCCCTGGGGGGAAATGTTCAAGCTACCCAGCAGACATAGTAGTTAAAATAATCCACCTTTACCAGCTTGAACATTAAAGTGCTGCATACATTGTTATAATCCAATAATAGAAAATCATCTTAATGAGTACTTTAAATATATTTTAAATATATACGATATACATCCATGATTTAAAAAAATAAACAGTTTGGTCTGAGTACATGCCCAGGGCTTAACATTAACATTTCAGATACAGAATAGGCATTTACAGAAATTAGTATTTTGTTATATTGAGTAGGAGTAAAGCCATGTCCTTCAGTGGCACAATGGATGATTGTATCTCACGAAGGTTAAATTGTGTTTGATAACTAAAAATAAAATTTGATTTGTCATGTGATATAATTTATAGTTAGTTATAGGCTTTGTAAATAATACACTCAGGAAAGTATACTCTGGTTTCTGTCTCTGTTGAGTTCAATGTCACTAGGCCACTAGCTAGTTTTGGTTGTACTTGACCATTCAGCGTTGGTTCTGGGAGTGCTTGATATATTATATATATTATATATATAGATATATATTATATCAAGCACTCCCAGCATTCATTTTGACTTCACTTTGACAGAGAATAACTTTACATCTGAAGCGTTTAAAGACTCTATTTGTCCGTTGTTTATTTCTAAAGAAACACAACAATGTATAAAAGGCTCCATTACCTTGTAGCTCACGTTATGGCTCCGTAGCAGACGCTTTTATAAAAATAGGCTAACGATTGGGTCATAACCACGAGACTTACTGTCACACAGTAGAGGAATTACCGTATAGTACAGGAGAAGCTCACAGGCAGTTTGGACTTACATGAGCTGTTTAGGTTTAATTAAGTTAACTAGCATTTTAGTTAGCAATAATTAGCCTGTGTCTATGTTATCTCCTTACATATACCTACACTCTCCGTCTCTGTAAGATTGGGAATGATTGAGATTTCTCTTGGCACAGCTACCAGAAGACTTTCAGACAGGTTGCTCACGTCACATTTACATTGTCTCTCTCAGTTAGAGGCTGCGCAGTAAAGCTAGCGATCACCAGAAAAGTGCTTCTAATATCCTTCACTGGTCTCCGTCCAGAGACACGGGGTCTGTTGGTCCATTCTTATATACTGCCTATGGGAATTTCCACCAAGCGCGGCGCTCAAAGCTAATATTTCAACTTTGACCTCGTTGCCACTGACATTTCAAGGCGCAACCAGTGACTGAGCGTAACAAGAAGCAATGATGACGTACCTGCGCTGCTCTTCTTCTCTGCTCTGTGCGCCTCTCGACGCTCGGCACGCATTTCAACTCGGTAAGTAGAAGAGATCGATAGCATACAATTCTCACCACAGCGCTCTAGTTAGGTCCATAAGTTGTTGTTCAAACCTTTCAACGTGCAGGTAGCAGTTAAATGGGACATTGACTTGGGAGTGAGAACGTGTGTGTGTGTGTGTGTGTTTGTCTGTGACTTTGGGTTAGTTGGATTGTTCTTTATTTTGGTATTTGACTGCTCCACTGATATCTGTTGACAGTGTTCAGAGTGTTTCTGGTTCTACAGGATTATTTCTGTCTCCTCCTCCTCCTGCTGATGAAGCTGAAATAGGTTTGTTGTCTTACTGTCAGAGACAAGCAGTAATGTCAATGAACTGTATTTATATATTGCTTTTCTAGTCTCAACCACTACTCAAAGCGCTTTTACATATTACAGGAACCATTCACCATTCACTCACATTCATACACTGTGGCCGAGGCTGCCGTAAAAGGAGCCACCTGCTCATCAGATAAACACTCACACACATTTAGACTCTGATGGAGCAGCATCTCAGGGTTCAGTGTCAAGGACACTTCGACATGCAGGGCCAGGGATCGAACCACCAACCTTTCGATTGGCAGGCGATCGCTCTATTGAGCCACAGCCGCTCAGCAGTGTGTGTGTGTCTGTCTGTTTGTTTGTTTGTCTGTGTGTGTGAGTTTGTGTGTGTGTGTGAGTTTGTGTGTGTGTGTGTTAGGGCTGGGGGAAAAAATCGATACAGCATAGTATCGCGATATTTTTCGTGGCAATACTATATCGATACACAGACGTCAAGTATGGATCTTTTATGATATATGTGTTGGTCAGTCTGTCTGCTTGACAATCCCATTTTGCAGCAATAAAATTGAAGTAAGATGAACAGACAGAGAAATGTATCTTTTTAGATAAAACAGATGTTGACAAAATTGTCCTTTGGGGACATCATTTGAAATTGGGAAACATTTGAAGTTGGAAAAAAGGTGATACATCGCAATATATCGCAGAATATTGCAATATGTTTAAAATCGCAATAATATCGTATCGTGACAGAAGTATCGTGATGACATCGTATCATGAGGCCTCTGGTGATTCCCACCCCTAGTGTGTGTGTTTCCTGACTGTGTGTGTGTGTGTGTGTGTGTGTGTGTGTGTGTGTGTGTGTGTGTGTGTGTGTGTGTGTGTCTGTGTGCATGCATGTGTGTGCGTGTGTTTGTGACTTTGGGTGAGTTGGATTGTTCTTTATTTTGGTATTTGTCTGCTCCACTGATCTTTGTTGACAGTGGTCAGAGTGTTTCTGGTTCTACCGGTTTATTTCTCCCTCCTCCTCCTCCTCCTCCTCCTCCTCCTCCTCCTCCTGATGACGCTGAAACAGGTTTGTTGTTTTGCTGTCAGATAAAAATGTTTCAGTCGACACACACGTTAAGATGTCTCAGTGTCCCAGAGGTCTTCCAGGTCGAGCTGCAGCGTGAGAAACCCTCCAATCAGAGCAGTCAAGTACATAAGTCTTTCACTTTTTCAATTTCATATTGTGTTGAGTTCAGGGAGCAGAGAGTCTGTCTGTTTTCTCTCCACGTTAGTTATCTGCTCAGCCAGCTGCTGTAACTTGACACTTTGCTATTAGTACTCGTAATGCAGTAACATGTCCGAATACTTGCTTTAATTTCAGAAGGAAAGCTTGTACTTGTTATTGTCCTCCATTTGTCTGACAGCATGTTACTCTGCACATTCACAGTTTACACAAAGTATTAATCAGCAGTAAAACATGATGTAATGTTCCAGATGAAACTATGAAGGAGTTCAAATCAGCTCAGAAAGGGGGGAGGAGGGGGAGGGATAAAGTTAGGCAACATTTTGGCAAGGAGGAAACTGGCATGTCTATTTTCAAAGGGGTCTGTTGACCTCTGACCTCCAGGTATCTGAATGGAAATGTTTCTCTGGGCCCAGCCTTCTCTTCACAGACACACCCACTCAATGATAATCCCGTCCAGTCATTATTGAGGAGAGAGGAGTGATGGAGAGACTTGAATGGCAGAAGGAGCGAACTGCAATGGAAAGAGAAATTGAAATGTTAAGAGGAAGACTGAGGTGAGCTGTGAACATCCAGCAAACTGGAACGAGTCTCATTGGATGGAACTCCGTCCCGTCTGGGTTGTTTTGTGTCATGTCAGTCTCATGCACACTCCTTCAAATAAAGTGTTTTGTGGAAAGGAATTATTGTAGTTATATATATATATATATATACATACATACATATATATATATATATATACAGTGAGGAAAATAAGTATTTGAACACCCTGCTATTTTGCAAGTTCTCCCACTTAGAAATCATGGAGGGGTCTGAAATTGTCATCGTAGGTGCATGTCCACTGTGAGAGACATAATCTAAAAAAAGAAAATCCAGAAATCACAATATATGATTTTTTAACTATTTATTTGTATGATACAGCTGCAAATAAGTATTTGAACACCTGTCTATCAGCTAGAATTCTGACCCTCAAAGACCTGTTAGTCTGCCTTTAAAATGTCCACCTCCACTCCATTTATTATCCTATATTAGATGCACCTGTTTGAGGTCGTTAGCTGCATAAAGACACCTGTCCACCCCATACAATCAGTAAGAATCCAACTACTAACATGGCCAAGACCAAAGAGCTGTCTAAAGACACTAGAGACAAAATTGTCCACCTCCACAAGGCTGGAAAGGGCTACGGGGAAATTGCCAAGCAGCTTGGTGAGAAAAGGTCCACTGTTGGAGCAATCATTAGAAAATGGAAGAAGCTAAACATGACTGTCAATCTCCCTCGGACTGGGGCTCTATGAAAGATCTCACCTCGTGGGGTCTCAATGATCCTAAGAAAGGTGAGAAATCAGCCCAGAACTACACGGGAGGAGCTGGTCAATGACCTGAAAAGAGCTGGGACCACCGTTTCCAAGGTTACTGTTGGTAATACACTAAGACGTCATGGTTTGAAATCATGCATGGCACGGAAGGTTCTCCTGCTTAAACTAGCACATGTCAAGGCCCGTCTAAAGTTTGCCAATGACCATTTGGATGATCCAGAGGAGTCCTGGGAGAAAGTCATGTGGTCAGATGAGACCAAAATAGAACTTTTTGGTCATAATTCCACTAACCGTGTTTGGAGGAAGAAGATTGATGAGTACCATCCCAAGAACACCATCCCTACTGTGAAGCATGGGGGTGGTAGCATCATGCTTTGGGGGGTGTTTTTTCTGCACATGGGACAGGGCGACTGCACTGTATTAAGGAGAGGATGACCGGGGCCATGTATTGCGAGATTTTGGGGAACAACCTCATTCCCTCAGTTAGAGCATTGAAGAAGGGTCGAGGCTGGGTCTTCCAACATGACAATGAGCCGAAGCACACAGCCAGGATAACCAAGGAGTGGCTCTGTAAGAAGCATATCAAGGTTTTGGCGTGGCCTAGCCAGTCTCCAGACCTAAACCCAATAGAGAATCTTTGGAGGGAGCTCAAACTCCGTGTTTCTCAGCGACAGCCCAGAAACCTGACTGATCTAGAGAAGATCTGTGTGGAGGAGTGGGCCAAAATCCCTCCTGCAGTGTGTGCAAACCTGGTGAAAAACTACAGGAAACGTTTGACCTCTGTACTTGCAAACAAAGGCTACTGTACCAAATATTAACATTGATTTTCTCAGGTGTTAAAATACTTATTTGCAGCTGTATCATACAAATAAATAGTTAAAAAATCATACATTGTGATTTCTGGATTTTTTTTTTTTTTTTAGATTATGTCTCTCACAGTGGACATGCACCTACGATGACAATTTCAGACCCCTCCATGATTTCCAAGTGTTCAAATACTTATTTTACTCACTGTATATATATTATATTTTTTGCAAAGTAATTTATTTTTCTCACTCAAAACCTCTTTCTGTTTAGACAACATTTTGAAATATATTGAGATTTTTTTATTCTGATTTCAGAAGATATTTTTATTGAGTTTTGGACAGAAAGTAAAGCTTTATTGGCATTTATATAATTAAGCCTACATACATATTCATCTTAATATTATATTTTATGCAGGAAGACTTTACCTGAACATGTGACCCTCAATAAATGTGTTTTTCTATCAGGACCCAGAAGAAACCAGAGTCTCCTGAACCTGAACCCAGCTGTGTGTCCTTTAAGAGCGATGGGTCATATCAAGGTCTCATTGACTTTAAAGGAGAGCAACCCTCTGCTATAAACAGGTAAGCTGTTAATATTATAATATTACTGATTCATGTTTTAACTTTTATGTATCCAGAGAAGTCTTTGGAGTTTATTTTCAACATCTTTCTCCTTAACATATATTTATATTCTCACATCTGAAAGTTGTCCAGTTAAACCAGTCTATTGGATCTGGTGTGGACCAATATATTCTCTGGCATTTTAACTTTTTAACACAGTTTTTTGTATAGTTTATTGAACTTCTTTGTGTTAATATTGTTTTAGTTGCTGCTTGTATATCCAGCAGTTTTTGTGTCTGATTGTTAAAAAGTGAATTTCCATCCCTGTTGGTCTAACTCTCTGTGTAAAGACCAGACTCTGCTGAACCTGAACCCAGCTGTGTGTCCTTCAAGAGTGACCGGTCACATAAAGACCTCATTGACTTTAAAGAAGAGCAACCCTCTGCTGAAAAGCGGTAAGCTGTTAACATTAAACTATTATAGAAAAATATTTAAACTTTTATGTATCCAGACAAGTTTGGAAATGTATGTTCAGTCTTTCTTCTTCACATACATATATTTATATTCTCACATCTGAAAGCTGTCCAGTAAGACCAGTCTTCAACTGTAGATCTCAATTTAATATTGGACCCTCCAATATTATCTGGTGTTTTTAGCCCCATTAAAAAGCATTTTAAATCTCTTATAGCCATAGTGTAGGCTAAAAATAATGAATGGCAAAATTCTTCCCAAATGTTTTTCTCCAACTGGGAATACCAGGGGGATGGTTGGGATGTATGTGCCTCAGAGTTCACCTTCCAGGGTAACTTCATTTGCACATCCCTCCTGGAGAACCAGCGACCCTTGGTAAGTGTTTGTGTCACCTGGATCAGGACACTATATGCCATGAGAAGACTTCTGCCATTTGAATCTGGACACTTAAGGCCAAGTTGTGAGTTCATGACCAGATTCCCCCCACCCTCCCAAGTCTCCTGACCCAAATTGATCAAAACACAAAATTCTTCCCAAATGTAGGATCTGGGTTTGCCAGCTGGATCTCAGATCAGAAGTCATTAAGGGGAAGCAAAAAAAAGGGAAACACCATCCAATAGTATCCTCAGTCCAGGTCAGCAGTTCTCCCCGGCAACAAACAGGCGATCTAAGATCTGCTTCCCTCTCCTGAGTCAGCTGATGGTTTGCCAAAATCATTTTCAGGCCAACAGAAGGTTTTTCACCGTTGCCTCCCCAAACTTCTTCTACCTACAGAAGTTTGTTTCCATGACCACAGAAGCTGCAGACCTCCTGGCATCATGATACCAGTCTGCTGCTTCAGGAGTCCTTTAGGCCAACCATGTTGTAGCCCTTGTTTAATTCTTATATCTTTCTGTTGATTCACAGTGGGGTCAGCAGTACCACCAACACTTTAATGTCAGGGGAAACCATCTGATTCAATGTTGTAATCAACACTTTAAGTCACAGGACCTTTACCTTGTGTTTGTCTCTGTGTGGACAGACGTGATGTGAGTTAATTCTTCCTGATTCCTCCACAGAGTGGACCAGGAGAGCTCAGAGGTTCCCAGTGGTCAGTCTGCCCAACAGCATCAAAAACACCTGGACTCCATATTTATGGTCTGTACATGTACAGCAACTACTTTTACATATATTCTGTTCACAATCATCTCTATGCTGCATGTTTCAGACCAGTGGGTTGTCAGTCTGTCCAACATGGATCTGATGTTTACTTCCATGATTTCAGTGTGATTGTGTCATTCATATAATCTTCTGTTCCAGCTGCTGGAGGATAACATCGTCACTTTTGTGAAGAATGAGCTGAAGAAGATCCAGAAGGTTCTGAGTCCAGATCACCCAGAATGCTCAGAGAGTCAGAGGGAGGATGAGGATGAAGAGCAGAGGAGGAGTAAAGTGGCATTTCTGAAGATCACACTCCACTTCCTGAGGAGAATGAAGCAGGACGAGCTAGCTGACCGTCTGCAGAGCAGTAAGAGAATTTCTCCAAATAGATTTAACTTGCTGGACTAATGGGACGTTTATTGATGTCTCCAGAGAAGGGTCAAAGTATGTTCCTGTTTTCTTTATAAATCACTTACTGATCTTTTTTGGTCTGTATTCATTCAGGAAGTCCTGCTGGAGTTTGTAAGCGTAAACTCAAATCTAACCTGAACACGAAGTTCCAGTGTGTGTTTGAGGGGATTGCTAAAGTGGGAAACCCAACCCTTCTGAATAAGATGTTCACAGAGATCTACATCACAAAGGGAGGGACTGCAGAGGTCAATGATGAACATGAGGTCAGACAGATTGAAAGAGCATCCAGGAAACCAGACAGACCAGAAACAACAATCAGACGAGAAGACATCTTTAAAATCCCACCTGGAAGAGTCGAACCAATCAGAACAGTGATGACTAAGGGAGTGGCTGGCATCGGTAAAACAGTCTTAACACAGAAGTTCACTCTGGACTGGGCTGAAGACAAAGCCAACCAGGACATCCAGTTCACATTTCCATTCACCTTCAGAGAGCTGAATGTGCTGAAAGAGAGAAAGTACAGCTTGGTAAAACTAGTTGATTACTTCTTTAGTGAAACCAAAGAAGCAGGAATCTGCAGGTTTGAAGAGTTCCCAGTTGTCTTCATCTTTGACGGTCTGGATGAGTGTCGATTTCCTCTGGACTTCCTCAACACTAAAATCCTGACTGATGTTACAAAGTCCACCTCAGTGGATGTGCTGCTGATAAACCTCATCAGGGGGAATCTGCTTCCCTCTGCTCGCCTCTGGATAACCACACGACCTGCAGCAGCCAATCAGATCCCCCCTGGGTGTGTTGACATGGTGACAGAGGTCAGAGGATTCACTGACACCCAGAAGGAGGAATACTTCAGGAAGAGATTCAGAGATGAGGAGCAGGCTAACAGAATCATCTCCCACATCAAGACATCACGAAGCGTCCACATCATGTGCCACATCCCAGTCTTCTGCTGGATCACTGCTACAGTTCTGGAGGACGTGTTGAAGACCAGAGAGGGAGGAGAGCTGCCCAAGACCCTGACTGAGATGTACATCCACTTCCTGGTGGTTCAGTCCAAAGTGAAGAACATCAAGTATGATGGAGGAGCTGAGACAGATCCACACTGGAGCCCAGAGAGCAGGCAGATGATCGAGTCTCTGGGAAAACTGGCTTTTGAGCAGCTGCAGAAAGGCAACCTGATCTTCTATGAATCAGACCGGACAGAGTGTGGCATTGAAATCACAGCAGCCTCAGTGTACTCAGGAGTGTTCACACAGATCTTTAAAGAAGAGAGAGGACTGTACCAGGACAAGGTGTTCTGCTTTGTCCATCTGAGTGTTCAGGAATTTCTGGCTGCTCTTCATGTCCATCTGATATTCACCACATCTGGAATCAACCTGCTGTCAGAAGAACAAACAACATCAACACAGTTCTACCAGAGTGCTGTGGATGAGGCCTTACAGAGTCCAAATGGACACCTGGATTTGTTCCTCCGCTTCCTCCTGGGCCTTTCACTGCAGACCAATCAGAATCTCCTGCGAGGTCTCATGACACAGACAGAAAGTAGCTCAGAGACCAATCTGGAAACAGTGGAGTACATCAAGGAGAAGATCACAGAGAATCTGTCTGCAGAGAGAAGCATCAATCTGTTCCACTGTCTGAATGAACTGAATGATGGTTCTCTAGTGGAGGAGATCCAACAGTACCTGAGATCAGGAATTCTTTCCAGATATAAACTGTCTCCTGCTCAGTGGTCAGCTCTGGTCTTCGTCTTACTGTCATCAGAAGAAGATTTGGACGTGTTTGAGCTGAAGAAATACTCTGCTTCAGAGGAGGCTCTTCTGATGCTGCTGCCAGTGGTCAAAGCCTCCAAAAAAGCTCTGTAAGTGGGATTTGTTCATCATTAAATACTCTGATATCTTTCAATGGGAGAGCAATATAAATATCTTGTTTCCTTCCTATTGTCTCTCCAGACTGAGTGGCTGTGACCTGTCAGAGAGAAGCTGTGAAGCTCTGTCCTCAGGTCTCTGCTCCCAGTCCTCTAGTCTGAGAGAGCTGGACCTGAGTAACAACAACCTGCAAGATTCAGGAGGGAAGCTGATCTCTGTTGGACTGAAGAGTCCACACTGCACACTGGAGATTCTCCGGTCAGATCAAGTTACTGTTTGTCTTTAATTTGAGATATTTCTATAAACTTTAAGCTTAATTTAATTTAAACAGCCCTTCTCATGTCAGGACATTTTATTTATAATCAGACGTCATAAAGCACGGGATATGAACTGTTACTGAGTTCTAAAGATCCTTTTGTATTTCAATATGTGATTTTGATTCATGACTCTTGATTAGTTATCTACAACTTGTTTAGAATAAAACAGAAATTATTTAAACTGAAACATGATTTAATATACTAAATATACCAACTGTCTTGTTTCCTGTTGACTCTCCAGACTTAGTGTCTGTAACCTGTCAGAGAGAAGCTGTGAAGCTCTGTCCTCAGTTCTCAGCTCCCAATCCTCTAGTCTGAGAGAGCTGGACCTGAGTAACAACAACCTGCAGGATTCAGGAGGGAAGCTGATCTCTTTTGGACTAAAGAGTCCACACTGCACACTGGAGACTCTCAGGTCAGGATTCATTAACCCATTCAAATGATGGCTATTTAAAATCTGATTAACTTTAGTTAATAAACAGCTGACGTGTAGCTTTGTGTCTGCTGATATGATAAACTTGGGCAGTAGTTATTAATTACATAACTATTCATTTATAGAGTCAGTCACTTTCCATGAGGGATTTTCATTGTTTACTTTTGTTGATAAATACTTAAATAGAACAGATGATTTTAAAGATTTATTCTAAATCTGGACCAAAATATACCTGGACAACAAACAAACACATGGCTCCACATTTTCACAGAGGGTTCCTGTGTGTTGTTTTCTGTGTTTGCAGTCTGTCAGGCTGTTTGATCTCAGAGGAAGGCTGTTCTTCTCTGGTCTCAGCTCTGAGATCCAACCCCTCCCATCTGAGAGAGCTGGACCTGAGCTACAATCATCCAGGAGACTCAGAAATGAAGCTACTGTCAACGGGACTGAAGGATCCTCTCTGGAGACTGGACACTCTCAGGTACAAACACTGATGAACAAAAAGGAGGTATTTGTGTAGGAAGTTTTAAAGGAGAACATCTCCATGAACTAAAATTATAACTCCATTTTCTTTATAATTTATGTAATTTTGGACAGATATCTGTATGTTAAAGGCACAGTTCATGTTTTTAAGAAACATCCTTTTTTCCCCTCTTTCCCGCGATCAAATCAGTTTCAACTCGACTCAACTCTTATAAAACTGTGCATAGGATCCTTACTAAAAGTGTACGTATGTCCAAAAGCCAAAAATGGCGTACGCCAAAAACTATTCAGGTTTTTAAAACCATGCTTACGAACTTCTACAAGCAATGTACCCTTTATAAATCATAGATTACCCACAAGTGTGCGTACGTGAATCAGCCTTGTATCCCACCCTGTAAACATTAATTTTTAACCATAAATAGTCAATGCAAAGCACCTCATGAATGCTGATCAGTGTGTTAATGACCCTGTCAGTTGTTCTTTCGTTATGCCGAATCATGCTGAATCATGACGACTGGCGGGGAAAAAGCCAAAAACCTCTCAGACGCTCGGGAATTACAAGGTGTTTATGGAACAAGTACCACTCAGTACAAGCACAAATAGCACTGCTGGATTTAATTCAGAGCTTAACGGCTGTATAATTTCCAGACTTTGACATTTGATGATATATGCACAGTATTAAATATAGATATTTAGTTATTTACACCATGTTCTGCAGTTATCTAATTGTAGGGTAATTGATGCTATGCTGTATTCCATGCAGTCAGGCCATCTCCTCCTCCTGCGCTCCGTAACAGACAATGTGACGGTGAGACAGCGCCGATTAAACATTAATAAAGATTTTTTTATTAAAGGTTTGAGTTGGATTTTACAAGGTGTTTATAGAACTCAGTACAAGCACAAATAGCACTGCTGGATTTAATCTTCGTGGTAACGTGGATGATATGGAGTGAACAAATGTGCGTGAGGCATCTATACTTGAACATATTACGGATAATCGTTATGCCCACATTTACTTTCTGCAGTCTATCTAATGATAACAATGTGAAAATGCGCACATAGTCTGTTCTGCTCTCTGCTATGTTTAGTTATATTTTCCTCATTATTTATACGTTATTTATCCCACAAATCATAATCAAATCAAATAGATCAGAGGTGGGCCGTCTGTCATGGTTGTGTATGTTTCAGTTTCCTGTTTTATTTTGTAGTCTGTTTTTCTCCCTTGTCTTCTTTTACTGCCTGCCTTGTGTTTGCCAGCCTTTGTGATTGTCTGCCCCACCCTGATTTGTTTCACCTGTTCCTGTGTGCTCGTGTCACCTGTCTCTTGTTCCACCTCGTTACCTCTTGTATTTAGTCTCTATAGCTAAGTTTCCATCCACTTGTCAATCGAATTATCTGAAGTTCAGTAAAAAAACTCATGCAAATAAAGCGGAGTGTGTTTCCATCCAACCACTTTAAAGCGAATAAAAACCTGTGCGTAATGACGTCACATGCTGTTTTGCGATTAAATTGGTATATCGAATTGATTTGAGACATTTTAAGGTGTTTCCATTCATTTTTGCACTGAATCGCACAAGATTCAAGCAAACTTTTGCGAACAAAGTTTTGCTAGACAGAAGTAGTTGTTGTTGTTAATATTAGAAGCCAAACTATAACCTCCGATGGCTGAGGATCTGATCAAAAAGGTGGAACTTGCCTTATATTTTCCCTCCGGCACTGCTGCGAGACAACTCTTTTTTTTGAGCCGTGTATCGCTGTTTGAGCGCCTTCCATTTACTCCACAGGACGTCCCACGGCTTGTCGTAAGGGACATTCTAAAACGCTTAACGTGAAAAATCTTAATGTGGTTTAATATCTAAACAACGATCAATCATCACCAGATGTATCATGGTCATATTTTGTCATGAACACTTAAGCCTTAAAAAAAAAAATCGAAATCCCACGATTATAGAAGTTATCTCACGTTAATGTGTCAGATAACGTCCATAATATTTGGACATTGGGTTAGATTTGACCGTTTTAAGTGGTTATGATGAGCAATATAGAAGAGGATTTTTTTGTTGATGACTGATCGTTGTTTAGGTACATTAAACCACGTTAAGCTTTTTCACATTAGGACTTATAAAGCCAATGAGAACCGTGGAGAGTCAACCCCCAGCCGCTCCGCTGCCCTGAAGCAGAAACACTTTATGTCAGATAACGTCCATAATAATTGGACATTGGGTTGGATTATTTGACAGTTTTCCGTGGTTATGATGGGTAATATGAGAGAGAAATTTGGTGATGATTGATCATTGTTTAGGTACATTAAACCACGTTAAGCTTTTTCCTCGCCATACGGCCACTGACGATCAGTCATCACCAAAAAAATCCTCTTCTATATTGCTCATCATAACCACTTAAAACGGTCAAATCTAACCCAATGTCCAAATATTATGGACGTTATCTGACACATTAACGTGAGATAACTTCTATAATCGTTGGATTTCGATTTTTTTTTGACAGGCTTAAGTGTTCATGACAAGATATGACCATGATAAATCTGGTGTTGATTGATCGTTGTTTAGGTACATTAAACCACGTTAAGCTTTTTCACGTTAAGCGTTTTAACATGTCCCTGTCGTAACCTTTGTTGGTCATTTCCTTCGCGAGCTCCTGATAAATGATGGCCTTTCTTAGATTTTTGCTATCTAAAATAGCTGTTATATTTTTTTCTGGTAAATTAAAAAATTATCTTGTCTCGTCGTTTGTCCCCTTAAATCTGTTTTTGTTGACACCTGTTATGTGTGCAAACAGAGCGGAAATACTGGGCGGAAATGAACTGAAAGTTCTTCTTCTTCTTCTTCGTTTTATTGCGGGTTGCAACCATAAAATGACCTAAAACTTAATCGCAATTCATTATTTATTCGGCAAATAACGTTTCCATCAGCGTTTATCGCATAAGCCGTATATCGATCAAGAGAAAATCTGATGAGACCGAACGTATTTTCTTTGAGTCAATATTCATGAAATTCAATTGGATTTTACTGTTTCCATAAGGCATTTTTCATTCGATATCACTTAATTAGGATAAAAACGGGTCGATGGAAACATAGCTACTGTTGTCTTTGTCTTGTGTCAGATTATTTTACTGTTTGTGGGTGAGTTTAATTTCCCTGTCGCTGTGTTCCTTGTTGTTGTTATGTCTTTAGTTTTCTCTGAGATTTTTGGAACTTGTTTTTTGCCTGCCTGCTTGCCTCAAGACTTCCTTTGCTGTTTGCACCATTTATTTTTATTAAATCCGCACAACTACCTACTGCCTACCCGTCTCTGCATTTGGGTCCGCTATTCTCTGAGTATGGTGACACCGTCAGGGTCAGCAAGGCCTTCTCTGCTGGCCAGAGATTGTCAGAATCACAAAATGATGTTTTTATAATTAAAGGCCTATGTATTCATTTCTAAAATAAATATATGTATTTTTCAATTTCACATGTAATTTATATATTGTATACGCTACAAGTTTGTTTGTTTTTAGATGTAAAGTTAATGAAAGAAACTTTCTTCACATGATGAGCAGCTTTTGGTAAGTTTAATGGATTTTTCAGCATTTTAGTGAAATGATTTTACTAGCTAGTACTAGTTGCTTTAGGTGTTAAAGATTTGAGCAGTGTCAGTAGCCGCTGTGCCTTTGTGTGTTCGTGGTGACGTGTGTGTTAAGCCCCCGCTGCTTGTCTGGAATTTGTCGGGGGGCCTGTTGATCGCTGATTGTGTGATCTGTGTTTTTGATTGCTTTGTGGTCACCGTATGAGTAAATATGACCAGTTGTTGTGGGTTTGTTTTGGTTTCTTTGGTAATTGCATTCATTTTGACTTTATGTGATGCAGCATGCTGTCATACTGTGACAGTTATGGCTTCAGTCAGCGTGTGTTCATGTCTCTGCAGTAGTGTATTAGGTGTCTCTAGGTGTTGAGCCTTGTGTTAAATCACGTTATTCCACACGATAATGTCCTAGTGTCATGGTGAGGTTATTCAAAGGTGATTTAATTGCTGTAGGATAGTACTGAAGGCCCAGCTGTAAAATACATGGCCCGCCACTGCCATAGATAAACTGATGGTTGCTATGGACGCTGCTATCGCTGAACCCACTGATCTAGCATGTTGTTTGTATCATATGTGTTTACTTGGAATATTCCAGTTATGAAGATTATCCTGTTGATCATATTCAGGATATGATGTTTAGGCTACATGGCACACAGAGAAATCTCTCTCTCTCTCTCTCTCTCTCTCTCTCTCTCTCTCTCTCTCTCTCTCTCTCTCTCTCTCTCTCTCTCTCATATATATATTTAACGTTTATTTATACAGTTAATCTCATTGGGACACAGGGTCTCATTCTCAGGAGAGACCTGTTAATGACCATACACAACATCAGTTACAGACAAACAGATTACAATGGTATACACAATATGTACTATACAATATATGGTTGTTGTGCGTACTATGAAATAGAATCCTGACTATCCTATCTGGAAAGTGTCCTGAGATAACATCTGTTATGATTGGACACTTTAAAGGAAATTAAATTGAATTAAACATTTTAATTGACAGCCCAAACATGAATATAAAATGAGTAAATTCCAAACCTACATTAGATCAGAACGAAGCTGTATGTGTGAGAGTGATATAATGCCCCCCCCCCATCCTCCTTTCAGGGTGGAGCCTGCTGGAGTCAGATGGTTGACACCAGGTCTGAGGAAGTGTAAGTGTGTTTTTAATTTCATTCATCAAACTGTGACATCACTCATTCAACCCTCTGATGTCATCATCAAAGTGCTGATTGGTTAATAACTGCAGCTGTGTTGTGTCTCGTTCTCTCCGTCAGATTCCTGTGAACTCACACTCGACATAAACACAGTGAACAAAAAACTCAAACTGTCTGACAACAACAGGAAGGTGACATATGTGATGGAGGATCAGCCATATCCTGATCATCCAGAGAGGTTTGACTCCTGGGAACAGCTGCTGTGTAGAGATGGTCTGACTGGTCGCTGTTACTGGGAGGTTGAAGGGAGAGGAAGGGTTTATATATCAGTGAGTTACAGAGGAATCAGCAGGAGAGGATACAGTGATGACTGTGTGTTTGGAGGTAATGATCAGTCCTGGAGTCTGTTCTGCTCTGATGATTCTTACTATGTCTGTCATAATAAGACAGGAACATCCATCCCTTCCTTCTCTGTCTCTGGTAGAGTAGCAGTGTATGTGGACTGTCCTGCTGGCTCTCTGTCCTTCTACACAGTCTCCTCTGACTCATTGATCCACCTTCACACCTTTAACACCACATTCACTCAACCTCTTTATCCTGGGTTCAGGTTCAGGTCTCCTGGTTCCTCAGTGTCTCTGTGTCCTCTGTAGGATGGAGAGTCTCCTCCTGTTTCTCACTGCTTATCAGTTGAGTCTGTACAGGATCACATTTACAGAAACATTTCAGGTTATTGTTATAAACTAATGAATGAACGTTGTATAAAATAATTGAGAATGATTGAAGAGATTCCTGGTGAACATTATAAACTTCTTCCATTTCCAGTCTTTTTAAAGATTGAAGCTGTGATCATGAAATTGTAGAAATGCCGTTGACTTGTCATGTTTTGTTTTGAGTTGTCTCTTTTCACAATTAAAGCATAAAGTTACTGTGATGTGTTTGTGGTCTTTCTGTTTAACTTTTAAAGGAACACGCTGACTTATTGGGACGTTAGCTTATTTCCCGTATCCCCCAGAGTTAGGTAAGTCCATAGGCTACATACCCTTCTCATCTCCGTGCATGTCATAACTGTCTGGCGCACCCACCGCTAGCCTAGCTTAGCACAGATCCTGGAGGTAACCGGCCTCATCTAGCCTACTGCTCCCAATATGTGACAAAATAACGCCAACATTTTCCTATTTACATGTTGTGATTTGTATAGTCACAGCGTGTACAAATAACAAGGTCACATGACACACAGCCATCTTCTAACCGTATACATATTGGGAACTATATTCTCAGAAAGGCGAAGCACTGCTCCTCACCAAGGGGCTTCTCAGGTGCTGCGAGAAAATCCCTCCGCCCTAGTAGCAGAGATTAGCAGTGCTTCGCCTTCTGTGGAGAATAGTTCCCAGTTTGTATACGGTTAGAAGATGTCTGTGTCTCATGTGACCTTGTTATTTGTACACGCTGTGACTATAATTGTTAGTATATTATCAGTTTATGTGACCTGCGCTGTTGGAAGAATGTATTGTATCCAACATTGATTGAACATTGGCGCCATCTACAGGATAATTTGCACTAATTACCTTAATGTTTAAAGGCTTCATAGATCTCTTTACATGTAACTTTATGTACATATGTGTAGGCAAATACATGTATATACTTTATTATATACACATATCTGTACAGTCAGACGTTCATGTGTAACGTTACCTTGTTCATCTTTGTTTTTAGCCGTAACGTCATGTCTGTTTCTGTGTTGAAAGCAACACAAAGCCGGACTCAAATTCTCTTGTGCTTACATTTACTTAGCCAATAAAGCAGTTTCAGATAAAAATCCAAAATAGAAGTCCTTTATTAAGTATCTTTGCAGATACCCCCAAGTAAAAAATGTATCCGATATGAGTCAAAGGCACCACGGTCTCAGTGTGTTGGCTGGTGCTTCTGTAATGGGTAAATGTCACTCAAGCACCTTCATATTTGTTTTAACGTTAGTAAAATACCCTTAATAGTTGATTTGTTAGATTTTTTTGAGTGAATTGACGTTCATTTTAGGTAACAAGTGGACGCAACTGTCACTAAGGCTAGCTAGCTCCCCAGCTATAAGCTGTTATTTTTACGCAAAAGAACTCTAACATGTGAATTTAAACAATGAGAATATATGTACTGTACTCTAGTTATCAATAAAATTAGGGGGAAAGTCACACTGACCTATTGTAGACGACTTAGTTCAGATGTCTTTAGATATGAAGACGTGTGTTTACATGTTTGTAAGGAGACGTCCTTAGTTTAGATGTCTTAAAGAAACAGGCCTGCATGATGTTGAAACCTGCCTTCAAAGGGGGGTGTTTTTAAAATCCACATTCAAACACATAACGGTCCACAAGGGCTCACCCATCATCCCAAGGGTGGAAAAGCATAATCCTCGTTTTTCTGTGTCTGTGACTTTCATTTTAGCACATGCTGTATAGCGTTCTGTCAGCAGAAGACGGCAAAACGACATCGTCCTGTTCATTAAGGCGACAAAAAGGCAACGAATAGTCAAAAAAAATCACTCAGCCTCTGTACGGAGAATACTTATTACCTTCTGGCTTACATTTTAGCATCCCCTTGGCTCTTAAACAGAGATACAAAAACTCTTTTATTCCTCGTTCCATTCAGGCACTCAACTCAGCAAAGAGGAGGTGATAGCCCTTGCTTATATTAATTACCCTGTATTTATTTATTTATCTTTATTATTATTATGTATTGTTTGAGTTTTTGTAGTTCTTTTTACTTTCATTATGTTTCTTAAATCTGAAGTAATTTGTTACACTGAAAAAAAGCAGGTTTGGTGAATAATTGCTCCTAAATTGCCAAAATAATGCTCCATTCCAGTTGGTGACGTGATGCCTGTTTGTTGCCAAGCGGTAAAAAAACAACCATAGTCCAAAACTAAAGAAGAGAGGACGCATAACGACTGATAGTGTCATGGAAACACCTGGTGCAGGCTCTGCCACCATGGTAACAGATGATGATCACCCCGACAACGGTGGTGATGAAGATAACGTTACACACCTTCGGCCATGAAGTTCATAATCAAAGTGTTTTTTTAACTTTTACTTTTACTTCTAATACTTAAGTACATTTAATATCAGAACATTACTTCTAATACTTAAGTATAGTAAATATCAGATACTTTAAGACTTTTACTCAAGTAATATTATAAAATGAGAATGTAACTTCTACCAAAGTCATTTTCTGGTAACATACTTGTACTTTTACTCAAATATTGCTTTCAAGTACTTTATACAAGACAATATAGGTTAATGCGTTAGATTCAAAAACTTAAAATTGCAGGTTTAGTTTAGTTTGTGCTGATGTTGTAATTTTACAATAAAATAGCATTTCAAATGAAATAAAATAGATTGAAATGAATGTATACCTTTTACAATAATGTCACAACAACGTCTAACAGTTAAATAAAAACTAAAATGGATTCTTTAGAATAAAAAAAAATCAGATAATCCCAATCTTTACATGACCATAGTTTATGAGAGGGAATAATTTAAATATTGTCCTCTGCTGCCACCCTCAGGAATGTTAGAGCAACAGCAGGCAAACTGCTTTAGCTCAGTCGACAAGAAGAAATAAACGCTTTATAAATGATATACCTATACTCTTGTTCACATAATTGAATATATAGTGATATGTAGAAATAATAATAAATAAAAACTAAAATAACACCCAATGTGCATACTATTTTCTTTAGACTACTCAAACAAACAGCAAAGGAGATCTGTGCTTGATTAGTGTTGCCTGACCTTCTTCTTTACTGAATTATTGATTGGGTGATTACAGTTAAAATTTATTGGCTGTGAAAACCAAAGGGAGGAGTTGATTATCAAAACGCCACCAGGTGTTTGTTGCGTTTCTGAAACGCTTGGGGTCCGTTCCATTTAGGAGGTTTGACAAACTGAGTCTAACCCTGATGTCTGAGTTGATTTACCCTAAGATGGAAACTCTGAGTTTTCGGTTCCAGAACAGCTGATTTGAGTTCAGTCAACTCAGAGTAGGTTCACTCAGAGTTTAGCACGTGCACCACCACTATAAAAAGGCAGCATGAATGGAGCCATGATACTACGATTCACCATGGTAACAACCACGAACAAAACGGGTTGGTGGAAATACTCATGCGCACAAACAGCGAGTTTGAACATGCATTTAGTTTAATAAAAAGCATCACAGCGGCTGTAGTAAAATAGCGAGAATTGGTGTGGGAGAAAATTGCTGGTAGAGTAAATGTGTAAGCTCTAATATAGTGTATTAATTTCATATTTAATCACAGGTAACCTATAATATTAGTGGTGAAAACTGAAATGGTAGTAGGCTACACGTATAATTTCATTAAGGTGCAATCCTGCGGGCGAAAAAGTAAAGTACTACTAATACCATTCTGAGGTTGCAGCACCATTATTAACAGAATTATGATTTACAATCATTTATATCTTTTTATACTGGTTCACACTGGTTTGTATCCAGGAAACATTACAATAATGTTTAAAGCACATTTCAGAGCGAGTCACACTCTTCTGACGGCGGTTTGCTACAGTGGCTTTACCAATGCTCCGCATCTTTGTCACAGTGTTGTAAAGAAAACTGCCGTTTGCAAAAAAGACCATTTAATGCGACACAAAGAATGTGCTGGGATGTAGAGCATGTCCACAATGGGTGATGTTAGTGATATGAGGACGGATAAGGTTATGCAGGATACATAACTGATAGACTGGGAAGAAAAACGATACCTCCCAAATAGGCATAGGCTACTATCTGGAAATTAAAATGCATCTATAGTCGGGCCTCAATATCATCTCCTGACATATGTTTAACACCCTGTGAAATCATACAGCTTCTTTATAAACTGGATCGTCGACACAAGGAAATCTCATGTTTGGAACAAGCAAGTTGTTATGGTTGTGTTTGTTTCTGTTTCCTGTTTTATTTTGGTAGTCTAGTTTTCTGTCTTGTCTTGTCTGTTTTGCTTCCTGTCCTGTGTTTTCCCACCTTTTTTGATTGTTCTGCCCAGCCCTAATGATTTTCACCTGTTTCCCTCCTTGTGTCAGCTGTCTCTTGTTACCTCATTACCCTCTGTATTTAGTCTCTGTCTTTCCCTTGTCTGTTGTCAGATCATTGTACTGTTTTCAGTTTGGATTGAGTGTTAGTTTGTTGTCACTGTTTTTGTCTCCGCGTTCCTGGTCTACTTCATTTTCTTTTTGGACTTCTTCTGCCTGCTTTTTCCAGGTCTTCTTTTGTTTGTATGTTTTCTTGGTTGGGATTTAAACTTTTTTTTATTTTTGGGCTTTTGGGTCCACCATTCTCTGGAACGTAACACAACTTTTATAGTCTGTCTAACACAGTTAATAAACCAACCCTGTTTTTTATTCATACCGATAACAAACTGCACTAAAATGCACCTCATCCAGACTGAATGAATGAGGAAATGAAAGAGCGCTATGTCAGAGGGAGGAGACTGAGGCCCCGTTTACACGAAGGGAAGACGCAGATATTTTCCTGTGGTTTGGCCTCTCATTTACACGAAAACCCAGTTTTTATCACAGAAAACGATTATTAATAAAAACTCCGGCCAAAGTGGAGATTTTGGAAAACTTTGTTTGCACGTTTGCATGTAAACTGAGACAAACTGAGGTTTAGGCAGCCGAGAGAGAGAAAGAGGACGTGATTGGTTGCTGTAGTTGCTATTGTCGGGATTCTGATTGGCTAACGTGGGCTTGAGCTTCTCGTTACACTGCCACCTACAGGTCTGGCATGCTCTTAACTGCATTGACGGCATATATACACGGGTACATATAAACGAACAATTTTCTGAAAACCGAGAGGTTGAAATGTCCGTTTATGAAAATAGCCGGCCACGTGTAAACGTAGCATCAGATAAGAAAGCCTGCAACCGACCAGGTTAGGTTCACAGGCTCAGTTACCATAGTAACTGACTCTGAGGTTACGTTACCTCTCTTTCTGAAATGGGCTGGAGTTCCCCCTCTCTCTCAGGTTTGATTAACCTCCCTTTCTAAAACACAAAACCCAGAGTTTCCCTCATCTCAGGGTTAACAAACTCAGAGTTTTCACTAAACCTGCTTTCTGGGACGGACCCGTGGTTCACGGTTCGTCTTTATTGTCATTATTCAACACAATTGTCCAATGAAATGTAATCATCATTTCCAGCTGGCTCTGATTAAGTTAAGTAACCAACTGGGCTGCCTCTGTGGACTTTGGGCTAAAATATCGGGAAAAAACTCTACTAAAACTCTGAAAAAAGCAACAAAAACATAGAAAAAAAGCAGTAAAAATGTCTGCAAATGTGATTAAAAACCTTAAAAGGAATATAAACTTGTAGAAAGCCCCGCATAAATCCTGCCTATGTGTACATAGTTGTTGGGATTGTGATGTGTGAACATATATAATATATGATAGAAGAAATAGTGAGTTAATGTGTGCTGTATGAGAGTGAATGTTTGGTGTTATTTAGAGATTTTCAAACATGTAGGTCAGTGTATGGGTCAGTTGGCCCAACGTGTGTCTGAGAGAATGTTCCAGAACAAGCAGCCGACTGACTGCTGGTTCTTTAGTTCTTCTTTCAGGAGAAGCATCTTTTAAATGTGTCCCCCTCTCTGTTGATCAAACACCATGACAGCACACAGCAGCACTGCTGCAGCTTGGATTCAACCATTTAGTCCTTCACTTCATCTCAGAGGAACACATTACACTCTCCCACCTCCATTACATCACCATTCTTCACATGGATCCATTAGAGGATCAATCAATCACATCAAAGTCCAGAAAATAATTCATTAAAAAATGTCATATCTTTCAGATTTACTGTCTTTATGCAAAAAAAATAAAATAAAAGATTACGTTTTTTAAAATATGTTTTTATAATAACAAACGATCAAAATAAAAGGGATATAGTCTTACCAAATAAATACATAAAATGTAATAAAATGTAATTTAAAAAGTGGGGTGAGTGTGTACTATAAAATCATAGAAATGATCTAATGAAAGCTGTAAAAAATGTTTTAATGTGTGAATGTTTGGTGTCGCTCTGCTTGTAGTTCCTGCTGATGTCCACCAGATGACGCCATGTAACCATTGAACTACATTCAGGCGCTCATAAGGAAAAGCATCTTTGAGCTGGTGGGTGACGTCATGGCGCTCTCTGGTCTCTCGGCTTTTATTAGTTTCATTTCTGTTTTTACACACTCACCCCACTTTTTGAAATACATTTTATTACATTTTATTATGTATTTATTTTGTAATACTTAATCAATAAACACTTAAATTCTGTGTGTACTCTCAACACACGCCATCCTCTGTTATAACCAAAACATACTTTATATTTAAAAACAACTCAATTACATTTGTTATTGCATGTTAACTGTCAGAAGTTTCATTTATTATTTCCTATATTTGGTAATGCTGCTGCCTCTGGGCATTTCATCTTGTTTCCTGTTTTAAGTTTACTTTCACTTCCCAGAGTTTGTGTCGCAGCTTTTTCTCTCTGTGTGAAGCTCCAGCGGAATGTAATGTAACTCTAATTGTAGCTTAAAATATGCTTTAAACTCTTTAACATCATGTGGCACTGTCCATGACAGTGTTTGAACTCATTTCTAAAGGCAGTAAGAAAAAGGTAGGTGTGTGTGTGTGTGTGTGTGTGTGTGTGTGTGTGTGTGTGTGTGTGTGTGTGTGTGTGTGTGTGTGTGTGTGTGTGTGTGTGTGAGGGATTTTGTGGCAGAAAATGATGTTTTTACTTCAATCAGTGAAAAGCTATATTAACCTCCATAGACATGTGGAATTCAATTCAATTCAATTCAATTCAAAGAACTTTATTTATCCGTTAGGAACTTCATTTGTGTTGAGCATCAGTAATGTTCCTTGTGTTGCATTAATGGGACAAAGGAAAAATAAATACACACTGACAACAACAACCACAGTAACACAGAGAGAAGAAACAAAGCTCGTATTGCGAAGAAACTGATTATCTGTTTGAAGAAACTATAAGTTGCTGTTTGATACTTAAACAACAAGAAGACAGAGGCGGGGCTGGATTTCATATTTTAGGAAAGATGTTCAGCTTGTGTAATGAGTAGTTAGTGTCTACAGTGATTAAATCTTTCAGTCAGTAACGGAGCATCGACAGCAGTCCATATGTCAATTTATTGTGAAAATTCTGCTTGCTCCTGTTGCAGCCCTTCCTGTCTGCTTCCTGACAGGTGGAGCTGGGACTCATTCCAGGGAACAGCTCACCTGTGTCAGACATTTCTCTCCAGGTGTAGAGTGACCCTCTTCTTCATCAACTCTTTGGACTGTTTGAAGAAACTGTAAGTTGCTGTTTGATACTTTAACAACACGTTAGTCTTTGGTCTCTTCAGGGTTAGTTTCTGGTAGTGATGGGCGAACGAAGCCTTGTGGAGCCTCTGAAGCTTCTTCCTGGTTGTATTGCAAAATGATCCGAAGCATCAAAGCATCGAAGACAACACATGCATATGGCATGACTTGACTGAACTTGAATTAAATGACATGAACATGACATGGCGGAATTAAAAATATAAAGCCTATGTTTGAATATAACATAATATAAACTACTGTGATCAGGATTTGAACGTAAGTATGTTTAATTAGGCTAAATATGAATTCAATAAACTGCAGCAACAATGCCACCTTCTACTGCACGGTAACATTACGTACAGGTGTATGTAAGTAGGCTAATTTCCATTAATAGGCTAATCAAATAAATTGCAAGCCACACTCATAAACCCCGCGATGTTCCAGTGAAGTCTAACGGGCCATTGGTAAGCTCGTATCGACATGAATTCAGCAAACCCTTCCAGAGTTTCAGTGACGTTCAAAGCTTCGGACGTCATCAGTCACGTGCTTATTTCAATTTGATACGAGCTCCAACACACTGTTTGGAACCAGTGTGCTTTGCGGAAGTGATACAAGCTTCGGTGCCTCGATGTCAAACGTCCCATCACTAGTTTCTGGCTCTGTAATGTTAAATATAATGTTTCTACTTCACTTCTTATTTCCTGAGAAAGTTTGGATGACTCTTGTGTCGAAGATAAATCTCCATGTTGTAGCATGAACTACTACAGAGGAGGTTTGAAATCCTTTGCCAGGTGTTTATAAGTCTGTCTGTAACAACCGTGAGGCTGCAGTCAGGAAACTTTACAGCTGTGTAGTTGAGATCTAAATGAAGGCTGAGTTTGAAGATGGGAGGGGGGGGGGCCGAGCCTTTCTCCTGCTGTCAGAAAACAAACCGTCGTCTCCACCAGCGTAAAGTCAGACACAACAGGACTGTAGTGTTTCCTCTGGAACATTTCAGAATCAAATGTAGTGACCTAAATGCCTCTGGTACTGTTGTAGTAATGTGTGGAGGAGGATGCACAGGACAGAAAGGTGAGATTGATTGTCTTAATGGAGTATTGTCTCCATTAGAGGACAGAAAGATGACATTAGTCCTGGAGTCTTTCCAATGTTCCTGTTCTCTCAGAAAGATAATGAATGACAGAGAGCAGAAATCATTCAGTGAAGAGCTTCAGGCTTTATGTTCTGCTTGATAGCTTCTTGTTTCTCCAGCAGCTTCTGTTCATGGAGATTTAAAAATGGTCTTCCTCTCTTTCTAACAGGACCCATCAGAGACCAGACCCTGCTGAACCAGAATCTGAACCTGAACCCAGCTGTGTGTCCATGAAGAGTATCCTGTCCATGGAGACACCACTACTTTTAAAAACAAGGCGACCTGTAAGGGAGATTAAAATGATGAAAAGTGTGAGGGAGTGAATTGAAATGGAAGAGAGGAGAAGGGAAAAGGAGAGGAGGAGAAGGGAAATGGAGAGAAGAAGACTGAGGTAAGTTGGTGACTGAGGTAACTTCCAACAAACTGGAAGTAGTGTTGTCTCTTTGGGTGTGTGGTCTTCTTGTAGAGGGTCTCTGTGTTTCCAGCCCACTGTAGCCTGTCGTCCAGGTGCACTCTGGGATATCTATCAGAGGTGTCAAGTAACAGTAAAGTACAAATACTTAGTTACCTTACTTAAGTAGAAATGTTTCCTATCTATACTTTACTGGAGTAATTATTTTAAAGCAGACTTTTTACTTCTACTCCTTACATTTTCACGCAATGATCTGTACTTTCTACTCCTTACATTTTAAAAATAGCCTCGATACTCCTATTTCAGTTCGGCTTGTTTTCATTCCGGCTCGTCATTGTTTAAAAAAAAAAAAAAAAACTATAGGAGAAAAAAAAAACAAACTTGCATGCGGTTTTATATTTTTGAGTCAATTGATTTCACATACCAATCATATAAGAGCAACGCAGCTCTAACTAACTCTGTTTCGATGCGCTGGATTTAACCAATCATCGAACTTCCACCCACCAATGAAACGAGTTCTAGCCAATCAGATGCAAAGTAGGGCGGGTCTTTGCCGAAAAGCGAGAGTGCGGTGTGGTCTCTGTGGTAAGGCGGCTAAAAAAATGGATGCAAAGTTTATCAAACTTGGAGAATGTAGATACAGGAAGCTTTAGTTGAGAATGTAGTTAAAAAACAAATGGCGCTGGGCATGAATAGAGGACAAGAGGTAAAGGGTGGAGACCAGAGACAGGATATAGTGGAGACGGGAAGCTGTTTAGCACTTGGTGTCTCAAACTGAGGGAGCCGGGTGCTTCTGCAGCGCATGTTGAAGGAAGACACTGGACTGCAGCAGCGGTAAGAAAGAGCTGGCTAGTCATTAGATGCTAGTCACAAAGCTTCGGTCCGTGCACTCTGTCATACGAGTACGTTACCGGCAACGACCGCTACTGCTGCGAATGTTCCTTTACTGACCGACCGTGATACAAACAAGACGTGTGTGCACGTTCATAGCGGAACATGATTTGTGAAAGCTATCTGAAGCCCAAACTGCCTTGACAAAGCTGTCTGTTTGCAATCAGCATGGTAGGTATTTAAACATAACGGCCTTGTCCCAGAGTTTAGACGTCTAGCTATATGAAAAGATAAACAATGCGACGTTTTTAATAAATGTAAATAAAGCAGCTAATATCAACATGGACAAAATCATGAATGTAGGCTACTAATTTGCTTTTTTGATGATGACCTGGCCAAAGTAGTAAAGTTTAGTTTTCACAATGATTCATTGTAGGATTATATTATTGCAATATGTAAATCCACATTGACTTTTAATTTGACATATGGTTGGAAGAATTTAAAATTATGACTTTTATTAATGTGTAATGTCAGAAGGACTTTAACTGTTTTGCCAGTCAAATTAACTTGATGAGTGCATATTGAATTATTATACTGTTGGCAAAATAAGCATCTCAAAATGCATCAGATTGATGCTTTAAAATATGGAATATTTAAAATTTTCTTCCGGGGGAACAACGCGGGGAGGCAGGGGGATCCTCCCATACCGTGCAGCGGACTATAAAAGCGGACTTTTAACATCAATAACGACGAAAATGGCACCTGATCAAATGTCCTTTTTTACCAAATGGGAGTGAGAATGTGTTGGAATGCCACAATGCTTCTTAATCATTTTATTTTGGGGCTGTCACTTGTCATCTTGGAGCTTGGGAGTGAGAAAAAAAACCATGAATAATAACAGGCTACATTGTTTTACAGATATGCTTACAGTGTGTATTGAAGTCACTTCTTTTTCTAGTTTTCGTCTAGTCATGCTTGTTCTGTATGAGCATTAATTGTAGAAAGATATTTAGAATAAGACATAGCTTATGGAGATCTGTGCATATGGTTGTAAAACATATTCTCGCATTATGAATAAGCTTTAAAATTAAGCCTAGTCCTTATACATTTCCCAGGAACAAGAATTATTATTTTTTTATTTATATAGTGCTTTACAGGCTACTACTTTAGAGTGACTAAGTAGGCTACATTTCTTTTAAATCCATACGTATTCAGTCGGTCCGCTATTGTCTGTCGGGCTTTTTCTTTCCGTTTGATAACAGCCGTATTTCCCTTTTTGCATATTATATAGTATATATAATATATTATATGTTTCACCTCCTCGTAAATTTCCATTAGAAGCTGCTGCTCAACGGGTGAAACATACGCTGCACACGTCTTTTCCATTTCTGCATCAGTAAATCTGTGATCGATACCGTGGTCTATTTAAGAAATCCGTGAACGAGCACTTATCCCAGCTATGTACTCCTGGCTGACATAGCTTCACCTACTTATCCTGGCTCGGCAAACGTGCAACCGATTAAGCCGCGATGAGTGGATCACACTAAGTCAAGCTGCGCTTTTTCATTTATCCTGGATTTCTTTATTCTACTTTTGTGCAATAGGCCCCAGGAGTTTATGAAAAGCTAAACAAGTTCTGATTGTGATGTGTTATGTAAAGACTTTACCCCCCCCAAAAAAAAAGGTTTCAGGCTCAGGATTTTTTTTCACTTTAAGCCCTGCTGTATGACCAAAAGTCTCCAGCTCGTACAAAATGCGGCAGCCCGAGTTTTGACTAAGACAAAAAAATGTAGCCACATTTCACCAGTTCTGGCTGCTCTACATTGGTTACCTGTGCAAGCCAGGGCTGATTTTAAGGTTCTTCTTTTGACTTATAAAGCCTTAAAGGGACTTGCGCCTGCCTACTTAAGTGAGCTACTTACACCGTATATCCCAACATGCCCCCTTCGTTCTATGGATGCTGGTCTTCTGATCGTTCCAAATATAAAAAAAAGATCAGCTGCTCACCGGGCCTTTGCCTTTCGCGCACCATCCCTCTGGAATGGTCTTCCATCCAATGTTAGGGAGGCAGGCTCAGTGGATATTTTTAAATCAAGACTTAAAACATTTCTTTATTCAAAGTATTATGCACATGTTTAAAATCCATAACTTTTGAACCATTGTTTTATTGTTTATTTCAATTATGCATTATCATTTGTTGTGTTATTTCATGTCTTAACAATTTTAACCTGTGGTATTCCAGTTACATCCTTTTTGTGTTGTTGATTTTATATTTTATTTTTAATTCCGCCTTTTATATTGCCTAAATTGTAAATTTTAAATTTTTGTTGTGAAGTGTTCTGAGACCATGGTCCATTCACTATAAATAACAATAAATTATTTATCTTAATTACATATTTTCACAGATATGTTATGCAGGGAGTCGTTAACTGAACATGTGATCTTCAATAAATGTGTTTTTCTATCAGGTCCAGACCAGAGTCTGCTGAACCTGAACCTGATCCTGAACCCAGCTGTGTGTCCTTTAAGAGCGACGAGTCAAAGGATGATTTAATTAATTTTAAACGTCTTTCTGACAAGAAGTAAGTCATTATTAGCATTCAGTTGTTAATAATGAAATGCTGCTTCCTCTTTAGACTATCTGCTGATGGAAGATAAGAATTAAAAACTAACAAACATTACTAATATTTCAAATAGTCATGGTTACAAAGTTTTTCTCTGTGTTAAAAAGATTTTTTCGATATGCACATTCATCTGTTTGTTTCAGGATCCCGCAGCAGAGACCAGAGTCTCCTGAACCTGAACCCAGCTGTGTGTCCATCAAGAGCGACTGGTCAAAAGAAGAGTTCATTGATTTTAAACAAAGACAACCATCTGAAAGAAAGTAAGTTATCAGTACCATAAAATGAGATTCATTCATGTAGTATTTTAGAAGTATTTCACATAGGCAAGTCAGTCATTATTAGCATTTATTTTTAATAATTAGGCTAATATACACATTTATCTTAATTATTTATTTGTATAGTTATTTTATGCAGGGAGTCTTTAACTGAACATGTGATCTTCAATAAATGTGTTTTCTATCAGGACCAGACTAGAGTCTGTCTATTTTAGAAGTATTTCACATAGGCATCATTTCCGTCAGACACTAGATCATATTAAGTTGCTGTGAGCTGTAAAATCACCTCTTCTTATTACTTGGCATTAAGATCTTTTTAGTGACAGCTTAGACATGAAAGGGGAGAGAAGGGGGGGGGCAGGATGACATGTAGGAAAGTATTGCAGGTCAGAATCAAACCCACAACCTCTGCATCAAGAACTGAGCCTCTATATATGGATGGCTCTACCACTAGGCCACCCAGGCACCCATATATTCACCATTTCTAAACACACAGCAGAACATGATGTCATCTGGGAGCTGACCGGGCAAAGAGAGCAGTCTTCCTCACTCAGACCAGTCGGCTGCTTCAGGAGTCCTTTTAGGCCAACCATGTTGTAGGCCTTGTTTACTTCTTAGTTCTTTCTGTTGTGTTGGGAATTCGTAGGGGTACAGATTCAATTATTGCCAAATTATCAAAGATGTTTTATCAATATTAATAAAGTTATTAATATGTGTTTTCATAACTTTAACAAATTGACAAGCAATCAAAACGGGGCACCACCCAGGAATCAGGGACCAATAACTGAGCTGTGATACAGTCTCATTGGATGGTCTTCCCTTTAAAATACAGACCTTAGTTAATTTGATTAATCCTATCTGGCATCTTTGAAGGAACAAAGGGTGAAATTACAGCACAGACCTATTTAACCAGTTATTATTACAACAAATACACAAATACTCACAAACAACTGCTATTTAAAGTATAACAGAAATTATTTAACTTCCAAATTATTAATTTTCAATCAATAGTTCTTCAGTCAATAAACCTATATACCTTTTACAAACTACAACAAAAGGCAAAACAAACAGCAAGCTGTGTGTGTGTGTGTGTGTGTGTGTGTGTGTGTGTGTGTGTGTGTGTGGAAGAAAAGACACTTTGGATCTTGATTATCGGTAATCAACGAACCTTCACTCATTAATAAAGCACACTCTCTTCTACATCTGCCCAGAACAAATAAAGACTTATGGTGTGTTATCGTTCGTTCAGTCCATAGATTCCCCACGGTAAAACAAACGTGTTGCTCGTCAGCGATTCCACGGAAAACTTGTCTCTCTTCACGGGCAGTTAAAAACAAACTAGATCGACTCAATGAAGGAAAAAGCAGCATCTGTTTTGTCCGATTTCCTTGTAGAGAAGCGTTTTTTCTTCTGCAGTTTTGAAAACACAAGGTGTGTGTTTTACAGGACCCAATAGTGTTCTCCAGAACACCGAAATAAACTTTTCCCAGAAATTAACTATTCAAAGCACAATGCAAACGTTAGCCTGTGTGCCTACCTGTTAGCACCTCATAGTTGAGGTGGAAGATGGAGGTTTTTGGGTGCTCAGGCTATTTATAGTTCAGGATCACCAGATAGGCTCCATGCTGTGTTCAGGTTCCAGGAACCAATGGGAAATCCAAGCTCTCTTGAAGGTGTGAGAACTGCATCCCTGTAGTTCTTAGACTTCCGGTCATTGTGAAGCTTCTCCACATGGAGGTAACATCTAGGTGTGAACCTTAGCCTGCAAAGTTTACATGGAGGCCCAGATACTTTTGTTCAGGAAAAGCACAGGTTGGCCCTGACTTCTTTGTCTCAGAATCAGATGATCTGCAATCTTTTTTTGGGGTTAAAATCTATTTTAACCTTACTGTTGGTGGTCCTAACAGTTGATTCACACTTTACACTTTAATGTCAGGGGAAACCATCTGATTCAATGTTACAATCAACTATTTAATGTCACAGGACCTTTACCTTGTGTTTGTCTCTGTGTGGACTCACATGATGTTAGCTACTTCTTCCTGATTCCTCTACAGAGTGGACCAGGAGAGCTCAGAGGTTCCCAGTGATCAGTCCGACCAACAGCATCAAACACACCTTGACTCCATATTTATGGTCTGTACATGTACAACTACTTTTACCTCTATTCTGTTCACAATCATCTCCATGCTGCACTTTTCAGACCAGTGGATTGTCAGTCTGTCCAACATCTGATGTTTGCTTCCATGATTTCAGTTTGATTGTGTCATTCATATAATCTTTTGTTCCAGCTGCTGGAGGAGAACATCATCACTTTTGTGAAGAATGAACTGAAGAAGATCCAGAAGTTTCTGAGTCCAGATTACCCAGAATGCTCAGAGAGTAAGAGGGAGGATGAGGATGAAGAGCAGAGGAGGGGCAGCAGAGAGGCATTTCTGAAGATCACACTGCACTTCCTGAGGAGAATGAAGCAGTACAAGCTGGCTGACCGTCTGCAGCGCAGTAAGAGGATTTCTTTAAAGGTTTACAGGGGTGATATAATGGTTATATAGGGTACTTCACACTGTTACTCAAGGTCTCCGAATAGGGTATGTAACATTGGTTGGGCTGAAAATGGCCTGGGTGCTGTTCTATGCGTCCTAATGCAACCCTGTGAAATAGCCCTAGAATGAAACGAGAGGTTTTCTCCCTTATATGGTATGCTCATGAATATTTAGATGAGCTGTGCGCTGAATGGTTGGTACACCAAGCGAAGCTGCAGAGCAAATACAAATGGGGGGTGGATGAACAACACACAGCATAGCAACACAATACCTTTTTTTCCCACTCACACACTGTCTGTTAACGTTACCGATAGACTTCTAAACGTCAGGGCAGGAATGGCTGGAGCAGCCGAGGCCCGAGAAAATATCCACGGCTGGCTTCAAACTTCATTTCTGGTCCAACACATAAACTCATCAAATAATGTTAATGTACAAAGCACCAGAGACACAGTTTAGTTACAGTTTAGTCATCCTCCAGTGTGTCGTGCACACACACACCAATGCAAAGTTTCGATACTTTCATTACAACTAGTGTTGTTGTAACGTTACCCTTGGGAAATAAAAAACCTCCACTTCCAGACAAGGAATCACAACTCGTATTTAGCAGAGAGGGAAGCCCACAGGAACACAGACAGAGCGCAGCACTCCATACATTGCTTCGCCGCCGCGTTAGATCTACAACTCCCGCTCCATTGTCCAATATCTACTCCTTAATTAAGTTCTAAAAACTTTTCTGTGTGTGTACATGTACACACATGGGCCAGTATTCCATTTTACAGCCTGGAACACTGCATTTACGTCATTTTTTCAATATCCGTGAAGAACTTCCAAACTTTCTTCTTTGTGATTCCCGTGGAAGAGCACAGCTAGCAGCTAAACTAGTGTGTGAGATCTACGTGACCTACATTTAGAACACCAGCTGGTCTCAGACCAGTGGTCTGTAGCTTTGTACATTTTGGGGCGTGATAAAGGTACAGACCAGAGCCAATTAAGTTGCAGCCACTGAGTTAATGTCACCTATTAGCTTTGTTGAGATTCGCACGTTTTCAGAGGCAGTTTCAAATTGTGAGATTTGCATAGGAAAGAGGTGTCAATGGGACTTTGAGGCTCTCTGTATGCCCATTTCACCCACTGAACTGTTGTTACTCAACTATGACAAGGAAAACTTGGTTTTGCATTCTATTACCCCTTCAAAGCAACACTAGAGAACTTTTTGTAACTTAAAATATAATTCCAAAATCGTTTCAGTGGTTCATCAACTCGTACCACGGTGAACGGCGCATCTGCATTTGCTTTGCAGATCTCTACCGGCTATAACCGCACTATGCAAGTTTGCCTGATCAGGTAGAGGATCTGTAGTTCGAATGAGATATAATGGGACAATTCCGCTTCCAACCTGTAGGGGGACCGAAGTGGGAAAAGTTCTCTAGTGTTGCTTTAACATGCTGGACTAATGGGACGTTTACTAATTTCTCCAGAGAAGGGTCAAAGTATTTTCATGTTTCTTTATTAATCACTTACTAATGTTCTTTGTTCTGTATTCATTCAGGAAGTCGTTCTGGAGTTTGTAAGCGTAAACTCAAATCTAACCTAAACAAGAAGTTCCAGTGTGTGTTTGAGGGGATTGCTAAAGCAGGAAACCCAACCTTTCTGAATCAGATGTTCACAGAGATCTACATCACAAAGGGAGGGACTGCAGAGGTCAATAATGAACATGAGGTCAGACACATTGAAACAGCATCCAGGAAACCAGACAGACCAGAAACAACAATCAGACGAGAAGACATCTTTAAAGCACCACCTGGAAGAGACGAACCAATCAGAACAGTGATGACAACGGGAGTGGCTGGCATCGGGAAAACAGTCTTAACACAGAAGTTCACTCTGGATTGGGCTGAAGAAAAAGCCAACCAGGATATCCAGTTCACATTTCTATTCACCTTCAGAGAGCTGAATGTGCTAAAAGAGGAAAAGTACAGCTTGGTGGAACTTGTTCATTACTTCTTTAGTGAAATCAAAGAAGCAGGAATCTGCAGCTTTGAAGAGTTACCGGTTGTGTTCATCTTTGACGGTCTGGATGAGTGTCGACTTCCTCTGGACTTCCTCAACACTAAAATCTTGACTGATGTTACAAAGTCCACCTCAGTGGGTGTGCTGCTTACAAACCTCATCAGGGGGAATCTGCTTCCCTCTGCTCGCCTCTGGATAACCACACGACCTGCAGCAGCCAATGAGATCCCTCCTGGATATGTTGACATGGTGACAGAGGTCAGAGGGTTCACTGACCCACAGAAGGAGGAGTACTTCAGGAGGAGATTCAGAGATGAAAAGCAGGCTAACAGAATCATCTCCCACATCAAGACATCACGAAGCGTCCACATCATGTGTCACATCCCAGTCTTCTGCTGGATCACTGCTACAGTTCTGGAGGACGTGTTGAAGACCAGAGAGGGAGGAGAGATGCCCAAGACCCTGACTGAGATGTACATCCACTTCCTGGTGGTTCAGTCCAAAGTGAAGAACATCAAGTATGATGGAGGAGCTGAGACGGATCCACACTGGAGTCCACAGAGCAGGAAGATGATTGAGTCTCTGGGAAAATTGGCTTTTGAGCAGCTGCAGAAAGGCAACCTGATCTTCTATGAATCAGACCTGACAGAGTGTGGCATCGACAGCACAGCAGCCTCAGTGTGCTCAGGAGTGTTCACGCAGATCTTTAAAGAGGAGAGAGGACCGTACCAGGACAAGGTGTTCTGCTTCGTCCATCTGAGTGTTCAGGAGTTTCTGGCTGCTCTTAATGTCCATCTGACATTCATCAACTCTGGAGTCAACCTGCTGTCAGAAGAACACACAACATCATCAAATTTCTACCAGAGTGCTGTGGTTGAGGCCTTAAAGAGTCCAAATGGACACCTGGACTTGTTCCTCCGATTCCTCCTGGGTCTTTCACTGCAGACCAATCAGAATCTCCTACGAGGTCTGATGCCACAGACGGGAAATAACTCAGAGACCAATCTGGAAACAGTGAAGTACATCAAGAAGAAGATCAGTGAGAATCTGTCTGCAGAGAGAAGCATCAATCTGTTCCACTGTCTGAATGAACTGAATGATCGTTCTCTAGTGGAGGAGATCAAATGGTCCCTGAGATCAGGACGTCTCTCCACAGATAAACTGTCTCCTGCTCAGTGGTCAGCTCTGGTCTTCATCTTACTGTCATCAGAAGAAGATCTGGACGTGTTTGACCTGAAGAAATACTCTGCTTCAGAGGAGGCTCTTCTGAGGCTGATGACAGTGGTCAAAGCCTCCAAAGAAGCCCTGTAAGTGTGATCTATTCATCATTAATTACTCTGATATCTTTCAACAGGAGAGAAAAATAAATATCCTGTTTCCTACCTGTTGTCTCTCCAGACTGAGTGGCTGTAATCTGTCAGAGAGAAGCTGTGAAGCTCTGTCCTCAGTTCTCAACTCCCAGTCATCTAGTCTGAGAGAGCTGGACCTGAGTAACAACAACCTGCAGGATTCAGGAGGGAAGCTGATCTGTGTTGGACTGAACAGTCCACGCTGCACACTGGAGACTCTCAGGTCAGGTCAGGAACAAAACTTTGAAAACACAGTATTGAAAAATACTTTGGAAATATTCAAAACATGTGAATGAAAGTATGAAAGTATTTTATTCTGATTTAGAATCACTTCATAAAGAAAGAAATATGAACTGTGGGTGAGATTGAGAAATCATTTATAATTTACTATCATGTGACTTTGTTTATTCCTGATTATAAACAAGTAGATCCGACCAGACAATCTGATTGGTCAACTACACATTTAGAACATATTCAAATTAGCATGACAGCACACCCAGAGCCATTTTAGCTTCACATAAAATATTACTCCACCATTTCCATGGCTTCCATGGGTTGAATAAAAAAAAACGTAACATTAGCCTACAATATTGATACAATGGATCGTTTTGTTGTTAACTTTGATTTATATGGAGGACTTAGTTTTGATGAATGGTTGGAAGAGGATGAGAAGTAAATCATTGGATGAAACAACATTTTTACACTCTGGAGTTAAGTGTTATTGGAATAGTTTGGATCACATCAGCTGTTTGGATCACATCAGCTGTTTGGGTCACGTTAGCTGTGCCACTGACACGTCAATAATGAAGTTCGTGGATGTATAGTAGCTAAATGTATCAATTTTTTCAGTAGATATTTGTTATGACCAGATTAAGTTTAAAAGGGATTTTATATTCTCTATCACCAAAACTGCCCTGCAAAGGCAAAAGACCTTAACTCGCTAGAGTGTGAAACTGAGAAAAATGACTTTAAAGTTTCTGTTTTGTCCAAACAAAAGTATTATAGGTAGGACTCCCAAAATTTGACAACTAATTGCTATAATGAAGAAATGTTGTATGCAAAAATTCTTGAGCTAAATATTGACTTTTGACCCTTGTTTGGCAGTTACTGTACTCTGCCTTTATATCATGTGCCAAAAACAAGGAGTCATGCAAATTCAAAAGGCAGTTACTGACATATAATCAATATTTGCTTGCTGTTCACCATACTTACATCCATTATAAGAACACCTAACCAAGGTCTAGTCATCATGGTATTTGTTTTAATTTATATAGAAGACCTTTGGTTGTTCCTATTTAGTGCTATAATGTTAAGGATAGTGTGGCAACACTAACACAGTTGAACAGTATGACAGAAAAGTTACTTTGCAGTACCGTATACAGTATGAATAAATCCAAGAAATATTTTCTTAAAGATAATTTAATTATAATTGAATACAAAGGTATATATATTGTTTAACAATAAATATATTATGTTCAACACTTTTGCATGGTACTGTATCCGTGTCATATTCTAATTAGAATCGCCCCTGGTTAAGGGCCACCAAACTGCTTAAGATGTACAGCCAATGAACTCAACTTGGATTACTACTTTTTAATTCGGAGATAACATTTAGGTTGGCCTACTTTGTACGGATGTTAGCAATAACTAGCGCTATTATGGATTTGTGTAAGATTTGACATGAACACTTGCAAGAAGAAAATATGGCTCAAACACGTATGGATTGTTGTGGATAAGAGCAGATGACGTGTATTGCTATGGATTATATCTTCCATGGATTATATCTGATTGCATGGAAAGGTAGGATGCATGTGTATTTAATAATTGGTTTTCGGCATCTGATGTGAGGCTCCGCCAAGTGAGGAGGTGTGTCAGCATCAACGTTAGCGCTACGTGACACAGATTAAATTTAGCTAGCTCCAGGCTGACAGATCTGAACCATCTGCACTTTATTTCAAAGATATGTCATGTGTAGGTTAAGTGGTTTGGTGACAATTTAAAAGCAGCAAACTTTGACAGTATGACAAAGCCAGAGTACAGTAACATCATGGCGGCACAGTAACATATCTCTTGATGCCTGGCTAAACAAAGTCAGAACACCTTAACTCAACTTCAGCATGCCGGAACAAAGGCAAAGAGCCGTAACAGCTGTTACAGCGTTCTGCTGTTGTTTCTCGTATGGTTTTGGATGTTACGGTTGTCACAGCCCTTTATTTTCTCGTTAAAACAATCAGATGTACTCACTATCTTTATTCACATGATGAAGGAGTCTCAAATACCCCAAAAGTGACATTAACTCATTTTTGCCCAAACATGATCTTACGGCATTTTTTTGTAGGGCAGAAAAGTCCAGACTCAACATTTAAACACAAATGGTATCTGTCTTGTTTCCTTCCTGTTGTCTCTCCAGATTGAGTGTCTGTAATTTGTCAGAGAGAAGCTGTGAAGCTCTGTCCTCAGTTCTCAGCTCCCAGTCCTCTTGTCTGAGAGAGCTGGACCTGAGTAACAACAACTTGCAGGATTCAGGAGGGAAGCTGATCTCTGTTGGACTGAAGAGTCCACACTGCACACTGGAGACTCTCAGGTCAGGATTCATTAACTCATTCAACTGATGACAATTTAAAAATCTGACTAATTTTAGTTGATTAACAGCTAACATGTAGCGTTGTGTGTGTTGATACGAGAAACTTGGGCAGTAGTTATTAGAATCGTGTTAGACTTTGGTGTTGAATAATAATATTTAAAGACAAAACAAAAAAGAACAAACACATGGCTCCACATTTTTGACAGAGGTTTCCTGGGTTTTGTTCTGTGTGTTTGCAGTCTGTCAGGCTGTCTGATCTCAGAAGAAGGCTGTTCTTCTCTGGTCTTAGCTCTGAGCTCCAACCCCTCCCATCTGAGAGAGCTGGACCTGAGCTACAATCATCCAGGAGACTCAGGAGTGAAGCTACTGTCAGCGGGACTGGAGGATCCTCTCTGGAGACTGGGCACTCTCAGGTACAAACACTGATGAACAAAAAGGACATATCCGTGTAGGAAGTTTTAAAGGAGAACATCTAAAGGAACTAAAATGATAACTACCTTTTGTTGTCATAGTTGAATAACGACAGTTCGGTCGGTAAATAGGACATACATAGAAGCTCAAAATCCCATTGACACCCCTTTACTATGAAAATCTCATATTTTGAAACTGCCGCTGAAAACGGGCGAATCTCAACAAAGCTGGAAGTTGATGTCAACCTCCCAAGACCTGTAACTTTGTCACGCCCATGGGTGTATTAAGAGAACGGTCACACCCCAACATTTACATAGGCTACACAACTGACCTGAGATAAGGTAGTCTTCTAAATCTAGGTCGCGCAGATCTCTGCTATTCCATTACAAAATTCACTTCTGAAACTTTTTTATGCGAGAAATCAACTATGTAAAGCTCAAATATGGGCCGCTTTATGAAAATGGATGGCTAATTGCTAGGGCTGGTGCGAATACCATTTTTTGAGCTTCGAAGCTTCGGTAGTAATGAGCATCGAATATTCGAAGCTTCGGAACATTTTATTATCTCTAATAAAGGCAGGAATCTCTATGTGTCTGTCAGTTTGTTTGCATTTTGATTATTTTGAGAACATTTCATCCAAACGACTTCACAAGGGAGTGCAGCGGTGTCGTATTTGGTGCAATATAGATAGACAGGCCAGACGCGTTCAGAATTAATAAACTTTTAACCTCTCAAGGATCACCGTCTCGTCAACGGGACACTTTGTGACTGGGGGCGTCGCTGTAACCTCGATAAAACTTCCACTCATGAGCGTTTTTATAACTTTAAAGCATTAAATCTTTAAAATATAAAGCCATGTACACAACTGTTACAAAGTAAAAGAAAATAAAACAATTTAGCCGTAATCTGCACAGCCGAGAGTGCATGCATACCTGTTGTTGTTGTCCTTTCAGCAACAAAGTGGTACAAAGTGGACCAAAACTTGATTTTCATAAATCCCCAAGAGTCCAAGGAAATGTAATATCCAAGCTTTATATTCCAAAACAATGTTGAAGTTTCTGGCCGAATCACAACGGAAAAACGCGAAAGAGTTTTCCATTTCCGCACTTGTTATCGCCATTGACATAGGTTATCGCCGCTAGCTTCTCTGCCCAGCTTGCTAAATGCTCGAAGTGGGCGCGGTGTCATCGTGTACCGACAGTATCTTCTTCTTCTTTCTAGTTTATTGGCGGTTGGCAAACCAACTTAAATGTGCATTACCGCCACCAACTGGACTGGAGTGTGAACGAGAGATAAATGCAGAAAATAAATAAACCAAAATAAAAAATTAAAAAAAACGAATATTCGAATGTCAAATTTAAAAATCGAATACCAACCCACCGAACGAATATTCGAATAATCGGGTCCAGCCCTACTAATTGCAAATTTTGTCCGACTGTGTGTCGGAGTTCAGCGGCCGGTGCTGCCTGTGTTGTTGCCTCGCCGCCCGACCTGCCTTCCTTCATATACCCCGGCCTGCTATGAGGTACTTGGAGCTCTGTCACGGCTGGCAGCCCACAGCACTCTATACCCGCGCAAAGTCACCATCTGTTGGGCTAAAGGACAACCAAACGCCGCTGCTCTGACAGAGCTCCAGGGCCTGCAACTCCTCTCTTCCTGCTAGCTTAATGCCCGGTGTATGTGAGTGAGAGCGCGGTCAGCAAGCTTGTTACGCCACAGTTCCAGTTAATCTTTTAATGTGTGTAATTATAATGTGTCTAGTTATTTAAACAAACGATTGGGGAAATAAACGCTGCTTGTCCATCTCATCGATAGAGCATGCGGCTGGATGTAGCTCTATCAATGAGAGCTAGCCAGCCTCCTCTTAGAATTCCTCTGAAATTCACAAATATTCATTAACTTGAAATCGGACACCGTTGTTAGATTTATAAGACATTTAGCTAGATGTTGTCGACGTGGCGTGACGAAATTCAAACTGTAAATATACTCAAATTACGCCGAAAATGAAGCTAACTATCCGTTATTTGTAGCTACACATAGCTAGGATTGAAGAGACAGTTGCAGCTAACGAAAGCCGTAATCTTCACAAATATTCATTAATTTGAAATCGGACACCGTTGTTAGCTTTATAAGACATTTAGCTAGATGTTGTATACGTGGCGTGACGAAATTCAAACTGTAAATATACTTGAATTACGCCGAAAATGAAGCTAACTATCCGTTATTTGTAGGTACACATAGCTAGGATTGAAGAGACAGTTGCAGCTAACGAAAGCCGTAATCTTCACAAATATTCATTAATTTGAAATCGGACACCGTTGTTAGCTTTATAAGACATTTAGCTAGATGTTGTATATGTGGCGTGACGAAATTCAAACTGTAATTAAAGCTGCAAGCAGCGATGGACGGGCCCTTGCGCCTCGGCACACGTCGGGGTTACCGGCGGACTCCGCTCCTTGCGACTGTGCATTTTCGCGGCACTCAGACGGCGCAAATCATCAACAATGAAAAGGGAACTCCCCGCCGAGTACAACGATACCTGACACAAGACTCTACGTCATATGGTTCATTAGCTGTGAAAAGGGGCGTGGCTAAAGTGTAGGGGGGCGGGTCAAACCATCACCAATGAAGAAGGAAGTCTCTGCTGAGTTCAATGATACCTCACACAAGGGTCTATCTTAAACGGTTCAAATTTTAAGAAAGGGGGGCTGGGGGGCTTAAGCATAGGGGGCGGGTCAAACCATCACCAATGAAGAAAGAAGTCTATGCTGAGTTCAATGATACCTCACACAAGGGTATACCTTAAAAAGTTCAAATTGTATGAAAGGGGGCGGGGCTTAAGCATAGGGGGCGGGTCAAACCATGACCAATTAAAAACAAAGTCTCTGCTGAGTTCAATGACACCTCACACGAGACTCTACCTTAAACGGTTCAAATGTTATGGAAGGGGGCGTGGCCTGAGTAAGTGGGCGTGGTCATATTATAGGGGGCGGCTCAGTATCACATGTAGACCACACATTCTAAGTTTCATGTAAATTGGATGATGTTTGTCATATAAGGCGCATTTCCTGTGGTCAGGGGGGTGCGCTATGACCAAAAGTCAATTTTGGCCTGTAGGTGTCCTCAGGCCTGGACCTTTGTCAATCGTGAGAAATTTCGGGCAGATATGACAACGTACACTCAAGTTACAACAACTTCTTTGTTCATCGCTAAACACTAAAAATGGCCGCCACGCCCACACCGTCTGACGAAAAGTTTTTCTTTTAATAACTTTTCATTGTTAAGGTGTTGACCAAGTTTGAAGTCCATCGGATGAAATCTCTAGGAGGAGTTCGTTAAAGTATAGAACCTTGACTTTTAGGCCTACTTCCTGTTGCCACCAGGGGGCGCTATGACTTTAAGTGAATGTCGGCCTTTATTTGTCCTCAGGGTTGGACTCTGGAGCCATTTGGACAACGTACACTCGAGTTACACCCACTTCCTGTTTCGGCGGCGAAACGCACAAAATGGCCGCCCCGCCACGGCCACGCCCTATGACGAAAAGTTTTTCTTTTAACAACTTTTCATCTTTAACTTCTTAAGATGGGACAGACCGAGTTTGAAGATGATCGGATGAAATTTCTAGGAGGAGTTCGTTAAAGGACGACATGTGGAAATGGCCAAAATTTCGAACTTTCAATTCAAAATAATAATAATAATAATAATTAAAGCTGCGAGCAGCGATGGACGGGCCCTCGCGCATCGGCGCGCGTCGGGGTTACCGGCGGACGCCGCTCCTTGCGACCGTGCATTCGCGCGGCACTCAAACGCCGCAAATCGTCACCAATGAAAAGGGAACTCCCCGCCGAGTTCAACGATAGCTCACACAAGACTCTACATCATACGGTTTATTAGCTGTGAAAGGGGCGTGTCTAAAGCATAGGGGGCGGGTCCAACCATCACCAATTAAAAATGAAGCCTCTGCTGAGATGAATGATACCTCACACAAGACTCTACCTTAAATGGGTCAGCATGTATGAAAGGGGGCGTGGCTTAAACATAGGGGGCGGGCCAAACCATCACCAATGAAGAAGGAAGTCTCTGCTGAGTTCAATGACACGTCACACAAGGGTGTACCTTAAACGGTTCAAATGTTATGAAAGGGGGCGTGGCTTATGCATAGGGGGCGGGCCAAACCATCACCAATAAAAAAGGAACTCTCTGCTGAGTTCAATGACACCTCACATGAGTCTCTATCTTAAACGGTTCAAATGTTATGAAAGGGGGCGTGGCCTGAGTAAGTGGGCGTGGTCATATTATAGGGGGCGGCTCAGTATCACATGTAGACCACATATTATAAGTTTCATGTAAATCGGATGATGTTTGTTATATAAAGCAGATTTCCTGTGGCCACGGGGGGGGGGGCGCTATGACCAAAAGTCAATTTTGGCCTGTAGGTGTCCTCAGGCCTGGACCCTTGTCCATCGTGACAAATTTCGGGCAGATACGAGAACGTACACTCAAGTTACAACAACTTCTTTGGTCATCGCTAAACACTCAAAATGGCCGCCACGCCACGCCCACACCGTCTGACGAAAAGTTTTTCTTTTAATAACTTTTCATCGTTAAGGTGTTGCGATGGTACAGACCAAGTTTGAAGTCCATCGGATGAAATCTCTAGGAGGAGTTCGTTAAAGTATAGCACCTTGACTTTTAGGCCTACTTCCTGTTGCCACTAGGGGGCGCTATGACTTTAAGTAAATATCGGCCTTCATTTGTCCTCAGGGTTGGACTCTTATGAATCCTGAAAAGTTTCGAGGTAATCGGACAACGTACACTCGAGTTACAGCCACTTCCTGTTTCGGCGGCAAAACGCACAAAATGGCCGCCCCGCCACGGCCACGCCCTATGACGAAAAGTTTTTCTTTTAACAACTTTTCATCTTTAACATCTTAAGATGGCACAGACCGAGTTTGAAGTTGATCGGATGAAATCTCTAGGAGGAGTTCGTTAAAGCACGACATTTGGAAATGGCCAAAATCGCACTAATTTCGAACTTTGAAATCAAAATGGCGGACTTCCTGTTGGGTTTTGGGTATGGCTCTAATGAAGTTTCTTGTACATCTTGACATGTTACATAGGTGTACCAAGTTTCGTGAGTCTACGTTAAACGCACTGCAGGGGCTCAATTTTCTTAACTTTCTAGGGGGCGCTAGCGAGCCATTTTTGTGCGCCTATTCCCGAAACTCTTAAAATACGTACATTTTCACCAGACTTGATGCGACCGCCAAATTTGGTGAGTTTTTGAATATGATAAGGCCCTCAAAAAGCCAATTCATTTGACGGGAAAAAGAAAGAATAGAAAGAAAGAAAGAAAGAAAGAAAGAAAGAAAGAAGAAAGAATAATTCCTTCAGTTTCAATAGGGCCGTCGGCGCTCGGGCCCTAATAATAATAATAATAAATTGAATTTATATAGCGCTTTTCATGGACTCAAAGTCGCTTTAGAGGGCAGGGTAGATTATAAAAACATAACAAAACAAAACGAGCAAACAAAACAAGTAGAACAAAACAAGATACAGATGAAAAAGGGAGGGGGGCAGGTGGACTATGGGTAGGCTGAGGTGAAGAGATGGGTCTTGAGGCGGGACTGGAAGATGGTGAGGGACTCAGAGGTGCGGATCTCTTGGGGAGGGAGTTCCAGAGCCTGGGAGCTGCTCTGGAGAAGGCTCTGTCCCCAAAACAGCGCAGGTTGGACTTTTTGGATGGAGAGGAGACAGGCTGAGGTGGATCTGAGGGACCGTGAGGGTTGGTAGGGGGAGAGGAGGTCAGTGAGGTATGAGGGGGGGCCAGATGGTGGAGGGCTTTGTAGGTGAGGACCAGGATTTTGTAGGTGATCCGGTGGGAAATAGGAAGCCAGTGGAGTTGTTTTAGGACTGAGTGATGTGGTGCCAGGATTTGGAGCAGGTAATGAGGCGGGCGGCTGAGTTCTGGACCAGTTGGAGTCGGTTGATGTTGGTAGAGCTGATGCCGAGGAGAAGTGAGTTGCAGTAGTCCAGTCGGGAGGAGATGAAGGCGTGAATGAGTCTTTCAGCAGCGGGGGGGGGGTGTGAGAGAGGGTCTGATTTTGGCGATGTTGCGGAGGTGAAAGAAGGAGGTTTTAATGACTTGACGGATGTGAGGCTCAAGGGAGAGGGTGGAATCAAAGATAACGCCAAGGTTGCGGGCCTGGGGAGATGGGGAGACAATGGTGCCGTCGATGGTGATAGTGGGGTTATTGGTTTTGCTGAGTGTGGATTTGGAGCCGATCAGAAGGAATTCTGTTTTGTCGCTGTTGAGTTTGAGGAAGTTGTGTTGCATCCAGGTTTTAATAGCTGACAGACAGGAGTTGATGTGGGAGAGGGGAGGATTGTGGGGGGGGGGATTTGGTGCTGAGGTAGATCTGGGTGTCGTCAGCATAGCAGTGGAAGTCCAGGTTGAAGTGGCGGAGTATCTGACCAAGAGGGAGGATGTAGATGATGAAGAGGAGGGGGGCCAAGTACGGAGCCTTGGGGGAACACCTTGAGTGACTGTGGCTGTGGCAGAGGTGTGGTTGTGGAGAGAGATGAAATGGGATCTGTTGGAAAGGTAGGAGTGGAGCCAGCTGAGTGCAGTACCTTCGATACCGAGGTCTTTGAGTCTGGTGAGCAGGATGTTATGGCTCACAGTATCGAAGGCTGCACTCAGGTCGAGGAGGATGAGGATATTGAGAGAACCGGTGTCAGCAAAGGTGAGGAGGTCGTTGAGGACTTTGAGGAGAGCGGTTTCTGTGCTGTGTAGGGGGCGAAAACCAGATTGGAGAGGTTCGAATAGGTTATTGGCATGAAGATGGGTTTGTAGTTGTGAGGCGACTATGCGTTCCAGGGTTTTAGACAGAAAGGGGAGGTTGGATATTGGGCGGTAGTTGTTGAGAGAGGAGGGATCCAGACCAGGTTTTTTAAGGATTGGGGTGACAGCGGCAGTTTTGAAAGCAGAGGGGACAGTTCCAAGGGACAGTGAGGAGTTGAAGAGGTTAGTGAGGTAGGGGCATAGGACCGGGAGGCAGGACTTCAGAAGTGGAGTAGGGAGGGGGGTCAACGGGAGCAGGTAGTGGGTTTGGAAGAGCTGATGAGTTTGGAGATTTCAGGAGGAGTGACTGGGTCAAACTGGGAGAGGAGGAAGTGTGGAGGAGGGGTCGGGAGGTCTGGAGGGATGGGGAGAGGAGGGTCCAAGGTAGGTGCTGGAGTAGATCCTGGGAGGTCAGATACAGGGGATAGAGATTTGTAAATGAGATTGATTTTGTCAGTGAAAAAGTGGAGGAATGAGTTGCAGAGATCCGGAGTAGAGGTAAGGAGGCTGTTGGTCCGAGGCTTGATGAGGTTGTTCAATGTGGAGAAGAGGGTTCTGGGGTTTTGGCAGGGGTCGGTGAGGATGGTGGAGAGGTAGGCAGATTTGGCAGCAATGAGGGCATCTTTGTAGGCGATGAGATGGGATTTATAGGCTTCATGATGGACTGTGAGGGATGATTTCTTTGTCAGACGTTCAAGTTGGCGGCCATTTTGTTTCATTTTCCGGAGTGCAGGTGTGTACCAGGGTGAAGAGGTGTTAAAAGTGACAAGTTTTGTTTTGAGGGGGGCCAGGGTGTTGAGGGAAGTAGACAAGGTGGAGTTGAGGTGGTCTGTGAGGTCGTCGGGTGAGGTGAGGGTTGAGTCCAGGTGGAGAGTGGTGGAGAGCAGGACAGAGAGATGGTGGGGATTGATAGATTTGAATTTGCGGAAGGTGATTTCTCTGAGGAGGCGGGGGCGTGGGGTTGGAGAAGGAATGGTGAACCGTATCAGTTTGTGATCAGAGAGGGGAAAGAGGCATGGATGGAGGTCGAGCACTGGTTGGTTGGTGGAGCAGACCAGGTCGAGGATGTGTCCTTTCTTATGGGTGGGGAATGTGACATGTTGGGTGAGAGAGAAGTTATCCAGTAAAATGTTGAATTCTGATGAGAGCTTGCAGGTGGGGGAGTCCATGTGGATGTTTAAGTCACCGAGTAGCAGCAGACGTGGAGAGAGAGATGAGGCTAGTGTGAGGAGTTCAGTAAAATCAGAGAGGAAGGATGGATTTGGTTTAGGTGACCGGTCATGGAGGAAAGAGTTTTGAAGGCGAGATATTCAAACGATGATACTGAGGGGAGGGTGAGTTCTGTGATCCGGAAGTTCTGATTGAAAATGACGGCGAGGCCACCTCCACGGTGGGAGGGGCGGGGTTTGCAGATGTAGTTGTAGCCAGGGGGGATAATGGCAGACTTCCTGTTGGGTTTAGGGTATGGCTCTAATGAAGTTTTTTGTACATCTTCAATCCAATCCAATCCACTTTATTTATATAGCATGATTTTAACAAACACAAGGTTTCCAAAGTGCTGCACAAAAGATAAAACAAAGTAAATAGATAACACAATAAAAGCAGAGGTACCCACTATAAAATAAATGCAATAAAAACAATTTAAATTGAATTAAATAAGTAAACATCAAGTAAAATTTGCAAATATGCACATAACATCAACACTCTACCTGGTGTTAAAAGCCAAGGAAAAGAGGTAGGTTTCAAGAAGAGTTTTAAAATTAGACAGAGAGGAGGCCTGTCTAATGTGCAGAGGCAGTCCGTTCCAAAGTTTTGGAGCTGCAACGGCAAACGCTCGATCCCCTCTGAGCTTGAGCCTAGCTTTAGGCACCATCAGGAGCAGCTGGTCAGCTGACCTGAGAGATCGGCTAGGGGTGTAGGGATGCAACAGCTCAGCGAGGTAAGGTGGGGCAAGGCCATTCAAGGCTTTAAAAACAAATAAAAGAATTTTAAAATGAATCCTGAACTGGACAGGCAACCAGTGGAGTGAAGCTAAGATAGGTGAAATGTGCTCATACTTTCTTGTGCCAGTTAAAAGACGTGCAGCAGCATTTTGAACCAATTGAAGACGAGCAATGGAGGACCCACTAGCCCCTATGTAAAGTGCATTACAGTAATCTAGCCGAGTAGTCACAAAGGCATGGATTACTGTCTCAAAATCTGATCTCTGAAGGATTGGTTTTATTTTTGCCAGCTGCCTTAACTGAAAAAAGCTAGACTTCACCACAGCTTTAATCTGGCTGTCAAATTTGAGATCACAGTCCACTTTAACCCCCAAATTTTTTATAATTGGCTGGCGATACTGTGCCAGAGAACCCAGATCAACTAGAGGAGTGGTCACAGAAGTACCACCAAAGACCATGACTTCTGTCTTGTCTTCATTAAAATTTAGAAAATTCAAAGACATCCAAACTTTAATGTCGTGTAAACACTCTAGCAGTGTGTTAACAGAGTAGGACTCTGTCTTTTTGAGGGGGACGTATAGCTGGCTGTCATCAGCATAACAGTGAAAGGAAATCCCATGTTTCCTAAGAATGGAACCAAGAGGGAGTAGATAAATAGAAAATAAAAGAGGGCCGAGCACAGAGCCCTGTGGGACCCCACATGAAAGAGGAGCAGTGGAGGATACCGAGTCATCAAGGCCGACACAGAAAGTCCGATGTGACAGGTAGGACCTGAACCATTCCAGTGCTGTGCCACTGACTCCCACCCACTGCTCCAAACGAGCAATGAGGATATCATGGTCGACCGTATCAAATGCTGCAGTCAAATCTAAAAGTACAAGGATAACACAGTGACCAGAGTCAGTAGCTAAAAAGATGTTACATAGGTCTACCAAGTTTCATGATTCCACGTTAAACACACTTCAGGGGCGACATTTATTTAACTTTCTAGGGGGCGCTAGCGAGCCATTTTTGTGTGCCTATTCCCGAAACCCTTAAAATATGTAAATTTTCACCAGACTTGATGCGACTGCCAAATTTGGTGAGTTTCTGAATATGTTAAGCCCCTCAAAAAGCCAATTCATTCGCCGTGAAAAAGACATAATAATTCCTTCAGTTTCAGTAGGGCCTTCGCCCTCGGGCCCTAAATATACTCGAATTACGCCGAAAATGAAGCTAACTATCCAGCCGCAGGCTCTATCAATGAGACTCGCGGACAAGCAGTTTGTTTAAATAACTCAACACATTATAATTACACACATTAAAAGATTAACTGGAACTGTGGTAAGAGATTGCTGGCGTAACAAGCTCGCTGACCGCGCTCTCGCTCACATACACGGGCCATTTAGCTAGCAGTAAGAGGGGAGTTGCAGGCCCTGGAGCTCTGTCAGGGCAGCAGCATTTGGTAGTCCATTAGCGCAAAAAACAGTGACTTTGCACGGGTATGGAGTGATGTGGGCTGCCGTGACGGAGCTCCAAGTACCTCATAGCAGGCCGGGGTCTGCGAAGGAAGGCAGGCTGGGCGGCGAGGCAGCACCGGCCGCTGAACTCCGACACACAGTCTTACCAAATTTGCAATTGGCCATAATTTTTCGTAAACAGCCCATATTTGAGCTTTATATAGTTGATTTCTCGCTAAAAAAAAGTCTCAGAAGTGAATTTAATAAGGAAATAGCCCGATAAACAATGTATAACTTTGCAGTGTCTGAAATATGAGACCTGCTGTCGAGTCTCCCATGTGTTTCTATGTAGTTTGCTCAAACCAATCAGGAAGTAGCTCATTCTGAATATTCATGAGCATACCATATTTGGAAGAAAAGCTCTTGTTCCAAATAGAGCCATATTCACAGGGTAGTTAAGGGCCTAATAAAATATCACTCGGGCAATTTTCAGCCCAACCAATGTTATATACCCTATTAGGAGACCTTAAGGAACAGTGTAAAATACCCTATATAATCATTCAAACACAATACAGTATGTGTGTTTGTGAGAGTGATGTTTCTCTACAGAGAAAGGTCCACTATTGCACCAAATGCTTTCTCTTGGGGGAAATGTTGGGTCTCTGTAAATGAGTGTGGCAGTGGTGCCAGCAGCCATAATCCTGTTCGCACTGTGTAAATATTTTTCTATGAGACACTCGTCTAATGATAACAATGTGAAAATGCACACAAGGTCTGTTCTACCCTCTATGTTCAGTTATATTTTCCTCATTATTAGGGCCCAAGCACAAAAGTGCAAGGCCCCAATGGTGCCTTGCGCTGAAAGTGCAAGGAATCTATTGTTTTTGTAAGGATTATTATTATTCCGCGAGGTCACTTGCGTTTTTGAGGGGTTTAGCATGCTGGAAATCTCACAAAAATGTGTAAACATGTCAGACCTGGCGAAAACTACAAAGTTTTGTAGTGAATGGGCTCAGGCGTTGCCAGGGGACTCCATAGCGCCCCCTAACAAGCGCCATGATTTGGAAATTTTTTTTAATATACTAAATTTTGAAAGAACATAGGTTCATCTTGAAGTCCATGGAGAATTTTTTTTCTAAATTTTTCACATGACAGGAAGTCAGCCATCTTGGTTTTAGTGCGAAAATGTTCAAATTAAAGGGGTGATAGAATGATTATATAGAGTATTTCACACTGTTCCTTATGGTCTCCTAATGGGATATGTAACATTGGTTGGGCTAAAAAATGGCCTGGTTGATATTTTATTGGCCCTTATGCATCCCTGTGTTTTGGCCCTATTTGTAACAAGAGCTTTTCTTCCAAATATGGTATGCTCGTGAATATTTAGATGAGCTGCGCGCTGATTGGTTGACCGAATTGCCATAGGCAGACATTAGAGATGCGCACTGATTGGTTGAGCGAATCCCCAATACACACACATTAGAGAAGCGACAGAATCTCATATTCCAGACACTGCAATGTTTCATTACCAAATTCACTTCTGAGACTTTTTTATGTGAGAAATCAACTATATAAAGCTCAAATATGGGCCGTTTTACAAAAATGTATGTGTGTCGGACTTCAGCGGTGGTGCTGCGGCTTCGCCACCCGGCCAGCCATCCTTCACAGAC
>CM046809.1:27025917-27098417 GCA_025617405.1 Perca schrenkii | reverse complement strand
ACTCAGGGGCCAATAGCTGAACTGTGGAAAAAGTCTCAAAGGTGGTCTCTTTTAAATACAGATCTCAATTAATGTCATTAATTTATCTTTGTAGCTTTTAAAGGGACACAAGAAGGGTGAAAGATCAAGCACTAACCTGTATAATCCAGCTGTTTTTACAATATACAAATAATCACAGACAACTACTAGTTAAATACGAAAATACGGAACTTCAACACGTTTTACAGACAAAGAGGGGACACACCCCAGAGTGTTATTCTGGTGCCGAAATGGCGATTGAAAGTCTGTTACGTCTTCTGGTATCGGCTGAGACCAGCTGTTAACACGGGCCGTGTGTGTGTGTGTGTGTGTGTGTGTGTGTGTGTGTGTGTGTGTGTGTGTGTGTGTGTGTGTGTGTGTGTGTGTGTGTGTGTGTGTGTGTGTGTGTGTGTGTGTGTGTGTGTGTGTGTGTGTGTGTGTGTGTGTGTGTGTAGGTTTAGGAGGAAAAGAGAGAGAGAGAGAGAGAGAAAAGGAGGGAAAACACAATTAATAGAAAGAAACACTTAAAACCTTGATCTCTGTGGTGGTGAAATTAACAGCTCTCTTCGTTTACTCAAGATTCTAATTTAACGTGGCGTTACAGCAGAATCTGAGGTTTGTTTAATGGTAGAGAGTGTTTATTCTCCGCTACTCTCTACGAGCAAGCAGCTGACTCCGCGGTGCGTTAATCCCACGCTCTGTGCCTGTAACAATAGCCTAAACAGTAAAAGGTTTGATCCCAGGGAAGAAGTTCCCAGACTCCCTTTAAAGTCAAGTTGTTTCTCCAGTTGTTAAGTTAGGGCCACGTCATAGACTTTGTTAAACGTCTAATTCATGAATTCATAATTCAGTTCAGTTCAGTTTATTCTTTGTCCCAGAAGGGCAATTTGTGTGCAGAAGGAAGACATCACATGGAAATATACACCACAACCACACAACAATTAACTTACTAAAAACAGCAATACATACAGCAATAAGCAGCAATAGCAGAAATTATGTTGGGGACATAATAAAAAGTAATAATCAATAATAATAATACATTTAAAAGAAAGACAGGGATAACTAAGATAAACAAACAAAAGCTATCACCTCCTCTTAGCTAAATTGAGTGCCTGAATGGAACGAGGAATAAAAGAGTTTTTATATCTCTGTTTACGTGCTAATGGAGAGCTAAAACGTAAGCCAGAAGGTAATAGCAAGTATTCTCCGTACAGAGGGTGAGGGGAGTCCTTGCAAATAGACATGGCTTTTTTAAAAGTTTGTTTGTTAAAAATGTCTTTAAGGCTACTGAACTTCACACCCACTATCTTGCTAGCCACATTCACAATTTTTAAAAGCGCATTTTTATCCTTGACGGTAAGGTTTCCATACCAGCAAATAATAGAAAATGACACGACAGACTCAATACAAGCTTTGTAAAACAAATTCATCAATGTTTTATCCACCTGGAATTTAGCAAGTTTCCTGAGTAGAAAGAGTCTTTGTTGGCCTCTCTTGCACACTGAAACAGTGTTCAGTTGAAATTGTAGCTTATTGTCCAAATGTAATAGGCTGGCGCTGTTATTTCTACTCTATAACACATCAGATTAATTTCCCTCTGGAGGGATTTTATTTTCATGTAGCTTTGGTTTAATACCACAGTGTTCATATAGCCTTTACATCAGTTTATCAGGAACTAGAGACGGACATCTCCATCCTATAAAACTACAACCTGTAGTTTCAGTAATATCTCATGACCTGGTCATCATGATATGATAACATACGCTAGGAACTGAAGAGGTTCCAGAACCAAATAAATGTGGTTCAGGCCCTCTGGTTCTGACTCCAATTGCCTTATACTTTAAACTATCTCTCTTCAGCATATTCTTTTGCTGATCTCTCAACTGGTGAACTAAAATAAATCACTGAGACGATAGAATAAAGTTAACACTTTTAGTAACAGTATTATAAGTTTACAGAACACATGCAAGTTCAAAACTGAGACTAAGTATCCCTGGCATTCAGACACAAGTTCAGGACTCCGATCCATGAAGCCTCCAAGATACCTCGCCCTCTCTATTTTATCCACCTCTCCGGACCGGGCACTGTCATTTTCTGTCCCAGGCACGATGTCTGTTTTCAATCCAGATGAGGGTGAAACAGAAACCCATTTGTCTTGTCTTCCCCCTTTCCTCTTCATGACCTAAATACACGCTCATCCCTACCAGCTGTTTCCTGTCATTAATGTGCTTCCCCTAGAAAATTGTCTCTTAGGGCGTTTTCACACCTGAAGGTCTGGTCTGGTTTTTGTTACACTGTATACATTTGATCTGGTAAGTTTTGGTTTCACACTGCAGTTAGGCAAGCGCACTAAAGATCTCTACGTGACAAAACTACGTACTGCTGTCATCACATACATGAGTTGCGTGTCCAGATACTTATAATTGATTGGTTTGTAGACGGGCATCCCCGTCCTCTCGTATCCTCTCTCTCTGTGTCGGAGGTTTTTCAACTCACTGCTGCTCTCTCCTACTGACTGCTGCTCTCTCCTACTGACTGCTGCTCTCTCCTACTGACTGCTGTTCTCCCCTACTGACTGCTGCTCTCTCCTACTGACTGCTGTTCTCCCCTACTGACTGGTGCTCTCCCCTAATGACTGCTAGCCTGACAAGCCAGACCCACATCAAGATGTTGGGTCTGGGAACTCACCATTGACAGAGTTCAGTCAGAGGGGCGGGATAAACGGTTGTCTTTCAAATTCCCTCTGCACGCAATAGGATATTCGCTACAACCAGGCAGAGCAACGAAGAAGGTAGCAAAGCTAGTTGATAGATTAAACTTTAAACTCTGAACGCATCTTCCTTTTTTAAGAATGACTTCAGAGCCATTCTTTGTTCTTTTCTCAACGAAAAGCTTAACTCCAAGTCTTCCAGAAGACCACTGGTCCCAGCAGCAGCAGCCATAAGCCCGCCCACCGACTCTATACACAATGTGATTGGCCTGACTAGATTTTGTTTTTTCCAGCTCGCAAGTCAATGGAGAGTGCCTAGACACCCATGGCTGCAAAATAAATTTGCTACCGCTAGGGTGCTAGATTTCTAGGCTAACTGACTGCTGCTCTCCCCTACTAACTGCTGCTCTCCCCTACTGACTGCTGCTCTCTCCTACTGACTGCTGCCACTGACTGCTGCTCTCTCCTACTGACTGCTGCCACTGACTGCTGCTCTCTCCTACTGACTGCTGCTCTCTCCTACTGACTGCTGCTCTCTCCTACTGACTGCTGCTCTCTCCTACTGACTGCTGCTCTCTCCTACTGACTGCTGCTCTCTCCTACTGACTGCTGCCACTGACTGCTGCTCTCTCCTACTGACTGCTGCTCTCTCCTACTGACTGCTGCTCTCTCCTACTGACTGCTGCTCTCTCCTACTGACTGCTGCTCTCTCCTACTGACTGCTGCTCTCCCCTACTGACTGCTGCTCTCCCCTACTGACTGCTGCTCTCCCCTACTGACTGCTGCTCTCCCCTACTGGCTGCTGCTCTCCCCTACTGACTGCTGCTCTCCCCTACTGACTGCTGCTCTCCCCTACTGACTGCTGCTCTCCCCTACTGACTGCTGCTCTCCCCTACTGACTGCTGCTCTCCCCTACTGACTGCTGCTCTCTCCTACTGACTGCTGCTCTCTCCTACTGGCTGCTACTCTCCCCTACTGACTGCTGCTCTCCCCTAATGACTGCTGCTCTCTCCTACCAGCCCAGTCTCATGGCAGTTCGTTATATGGTTACGTTATTGAATCTATTAAGTCGTGGACAGGTTACGTAAATTACTTTTTTTCGTGTGGCGATTACGAAATTGAAAGCAATGCATTTTAATGGGAAGCATATTTCGTGATCACAGAACGCTGATGGTAGCGCGTAGTATTGATAAGGCGAAAGTCCGCGCAGGGAGATTGGTCGGGGTGGTGGATGGGTCAGAAAACACAGGACTTTCACCCCGGAGTCCCGGGATCGCGTCCCGTGTTGCAGTTCCTTTGTCCCGCGTGTTGTTGTCGGCGTGTCCCGCGTGTGAGTGTTCCTTTCCCCCGTTCTTCTTTTTCCAAACGACAACCGTCCCGTTATTGTGGCGTTTCATTTCCCCGTTGTTGTGTGCCCCTACTGCCTGCTCCTCTCCCCTACCGACTGCTGCTCTCCCTTACTGCCTGCTGCTCTCCCCTACTAACTGCTACTCTCTCCTACTGACTGCTCCTCTCCCCTACTGCCTGCTGCTCTCCCCTACTGACTGCTGCTCTCTCCTACTGACTGCTGTTCTCCCCTACTGACTGGTGCTCTCCCCTAATGACTGCTAGCCTGACAAGCCAGACCCACATCAAGATGTTGGGTCTGGGAACTCACCATTGACAGAGTTCAGTCAGAGGGGCGGGATAAACGGTTGTCTTTCAAATTCCCTCTGCACGCAATAGGATATTCGCTACAACCAGGCAGAGCAACGAAGAAGGTAGCAAAGCTAGTTGATAGATTAAACTTTAAACTCTGAACGCATCTTCCTTTTTTAAGAATGACTTCAGAGCCATTCTTTGTTCTTTTCTCAACGAAAAGCTTAACTCCAAGTCTTCCAGAAGACCACTGGTCCCAGCAGCAGCAGCCATAAGCCCGCCCACCGACTCTATACACAATGTGATTGGCCTGACTAGATTTTGTTTTTTCCAGCTCGCAAGTCAATGGAGAGTGCCTAGACACCCATGGCTGCAAAATAAATTTGCTACCGCTAGGGTGCTAGATTTCTAGGCTAACTGACTGCTGCTCTCCCCTACTAACTGCTGCTCTCCCCTACTGACTACTGCTCTCTCCTACTGACTGCTGCTCTCCCCTACTAACTGCTGCTCTCCCCTACTGACTGCTGCTCTCTCCTACTGACTGCTGCCACTGACTGCTGCTCTCTCCTACTGACTGCTGCTCTCTCCTACTGACTGCTGCTCTCTCCTACTGACTGCTGCCACTGACTGCTGCTCTCTCCTACTGACTGCTGCTCTCTCCTACTGACTGCTGCTCTCTCCTACTGACTGCTGCTCTCTCCTACTGACTGCTGCTCTCTCCTACTGACTGCTGCCACTGACTGCTGCTCTCTCCTACTGACTGCTGCTCTCTCCTACTGACTGCTGCTCTCTCCTACTGGCTGCTGCTCTCCCCTACTGACTGCTGCTCTCTCCTACTGACTGCTGCTCTCTCCTACTGACTGCTACTCTCTCCTACTGACTGCTGCTCTCTCCTACTGACTGCTGCTCTCCCCTACTGACTGCTGCTCTCTCCTACTGACTGCTGCTCTCCCCTACTGGCTGCTGCTCTCCCCTACTGACTGCTGCTCTCCCCTAATGACTGCTGCTCTCTCCTACCAGCCCAGTCTCATGGCAGTTCGTTATATGGTTACGTTATTGAATCTATTAAGTCGTGGACAGGTTACGTAAATTACTTTTTTTCGTGTGGCGATTACGAAATTGAAAGCAATGCATTTTAATGGGAAGCATATTTCGTGATCACAGAACGCTGATGGTAGCGCGTAGTATTGATAAGGCGAAAGTCCGCGCAGGGAGATTGGTCGGGGTGGTGGATGGGTCAGAAAACACAGGACTTTCACCCCGGAGTCCCGGGATCGCGTCCCGTGTTGCAGTTCCTTTGTCCCGCGTGTTGTTGTCGGCGTGTCCCGCGTGTGAGTGTTCCTTTCCCCCGTTCTTCTTTTTCCAAACGACAACCGTCCCGTTATTGTGGCGTTTCATTTCCCCGTTGTTGTGTGCCCCTACTGACTGCTGCTCTCTCCTACTGACTGCTGCTCTCCCCTACCGACTGCTGCTCTCCCCTACTAACTGCTACTCTCTCCTACTGACTGCTCCTCTCCCATACTGACTGCTCCTCTCCCCTACTGCCTGCTGCTCTCCCCTACTGCCTGCTGCTCTCCCCTACTGCCTGCTGCTCTCCCCTACTGCCTGCTGCTCTCCCCTACCGACTGCTGCTCTCCCCTACCGACTGCTGCTCTCCCCTACTGACTGCTCCTCTCCCCTACTGACTGCTCCTCTCCCCTACCGACTGCTGCTCTCCCTTACTGCCTGCTGCTCTCCCCTACTAACTGCTACTCTCTCCTACTGACTGCTCCTCTCCCATACTGACTGCTCCTCTCCCCTACTGCCTGCTGCTCTCCCCTACTGCCTGCTGCTCTCCCCTACTGCCTGCTGCTCTCCCCTACTGCCTGCTGCTCTCCCCTACTGCCTGCTGCTCTCCCCTACTGACTGCTCCTCTCCCCTACTGACTGCTCACTCCCCTACTGACTGCTCCTCTCCCCTACTGACTGCTCACTCCCCTACTGACTGCCGCTCTACCCTACTGCCGTGGCTCTTTTTGTTTTGTTGTGATGTTGAGAAGCAACTTTCTTACTGGAGCATTTATTCAGAGACAAACCGAAACCTACACTGTACATTTATTACCACTTAACAAATAAACTGCTGATGTATTCTCTGCTCTGATAGCCGACAGCTGTCTGCTATTCACTGTCACACACTCTCACTCATGTACAGGCTAGCACTGAGCTATTCCCCGGTCTTCTAACACAAGGACAGCCTGCCAGAGCTTCTTGTATTTGGTCCAAAAGTCCAAACCATCCAAAAAATGCTTTCACACTATAAACAAACCGGACCATGGTTCGCATACCACCTCTTTTTATCGGACCAACATTTGGTCTTTTGATCCAGACCATGGTCCAGGGGAGGTATCACACCTGTAATTTTGGTTTGGATCAAACTGAAAAGTCCGGAAGTCTGGACCAAATGAGGTATGTGTGAAAACGCCCTTAGTATCACAGACCGTGCAATAGGCACAGCATCATGGTAAACTTAACATACTATAACTTGAATATATGTCACATCTAGGTAAAATACACGTCTAAAAATAGAACTATCTCTATAGAACACACACTCATACACATCAAATAGCCTAGTATAAGAACAGCTGATTTCTGGAGCAGTAAACAGCTTTAGAGGGCGTACTATGAAATAAAATCCTGACTTAGACCTCCTCTATCTGGAAAGTATCCTGAGATAACTTCTCTTATGATTGGACACTTTAAAGGAAATTAAACTGAATTAAATATTTTAATTGATTGACAGCCCAAAAATGAGTGAATTCCAACCCTACATTTGATCAGAACGAAGCTGTATGTGTGAGAGTGATATAATGCCCCCCTTCCTCCTTTCAGGGTGGAGCCTGCTGGAGTCAGATGGTTGACACCAGGTCTGAGGAAGTGTAAGTGTGGTTTTAATTTCATTCATCAAACTGTGACATCACTCATTCAACCCTCTGATGTCATCATCAAAGTGCTGATAGGTTAATAACTGCAACTGTGTTGTGTCTCGTTCTCTCCGTCAGATTCCTGTGAACTCACACTCGACATAAACACAGTGAACAGAAACCTCAAACTGTCTGACAACAACAGGAAGGTGACACGTGTGGAGGAGGATCAGCCATATCCTGATTATCTAGAGAGGTTTGACTACTGGGTCTCAGCTGCTGTGTAGAGATGGTCTGACTGGTCGCTGTTACTGGGAGGTTGAAGGGAGAGGAGGGGTTTTTATATCAGTGAGTTACAGAGGAATCAGGAGGAGAGGAGACAGTAGAGACTGTTTGTTTGGAGGTAATGATAAGTCCTGGAGTCTGATCTGCTCTGATGGTGGTTACTATGTCTGTCACAATAAGAGAGGAAAATCCATCTCCTCCTCGTCTGTCTCTGGTAGAGTAGCAGTGTATGTGGACTGTCCTGCTGGCTCTCTGTCCTTCTACACAGTCTCCTCTGACTCACTGATCCACCTCTACACCTTCAACACCACATTCACTCAGCCTCTCCATCCTGGGTTTATGCTCTGGTCTCCTGGTTCCTCAGTGTCTCTGTGTCCTCTGTAGGACGGAGAGTCTCCTCCTGTTTCTCACTGCTGATCAGTTGAGTCTGTACAGGATCACACTTACAGAAATATTTCAGGTTATTGTTATGCACTAATGAATGAACTTTGTATAAAATAATTCAGAATGATTGAACAGATTCCTCATGAACATTGTAAACTTCTTCCAGTCCTTTAAAGATGCAAGCTTTGATCTTGAAATTGTAGAAATGCCGTTGACTTGTATCATGTTTTGTATTGAATTCTGTCTCTTTTTCACAATAAAAGCATAAAGATATGTGGTGGAAGTTTTTCTTGAAGCAACAGGGTTAGTGTTATTCATGATAAAATCAAAACGAATAACAACTGTGAGAATTAAACCAAAGTTTGGTCTTTGAGTATTTATTTACATTTGCAAATGGAGAAACACAGTTTCAAAGGTACACGCAGCACAACTGAAAATGTCTTTCTAACCTAAAGTCTAAACATCCAAACATCATATAGTGAAGAAAGTCCGTTAAGCCACCCCTCTAAATGTATCTTTTAGCATGGCCATAGTTGACCACCTTCCCCTCTGCTCGTGTTCTTTTCATTAGCCTAAACAACAGTTTATCTCAGGAGACAGAAACCTACGTAGTTCTCACTTTTGTATACAGTCATCGGCCTTCTCCACTTCTATCTAAGCAAAAAGTCAACAGTGTGAGGAGCTTCAGGCTAGTAAAACTAATTAACTCTAGTAGGCTATAGTTGACAGCTGCAGCTGTTCCCCTCTCTGGTGCTTTAAAAGTCTACAGGAAGGAGCAGGATTTTGTGGAGGTTTAAAACAATCTTTAAACAAATGGTTAACATCATTAAGCAAATGTTTAAAATAAAAGTTGCCACCACAATACACACACAGAGACCCACACACACACAGACACACAGACAGACACACACACACACAGACACACATGCATCCTCATCTTTATTAGGGAGCCCTGCAGAGACAGCCGACAGCCTTCATGTGTTTCTCTCTCCAGCTGCAAAACATCAAATATATCAAAGTCCACAAAAAGTCAGGAAAATGTTGAAATAAAAACCCTGAATCTGGCAAAAACATTGAAAGAAAAGAAACAAAAACTTTAAGAAAAGCGCAAATGTTGAAAATGGGGCCAAAAATCTTAAAAGAAGCATCATAAAGTTGAAAAAGGCACCAAAAAGATGGGAAAAAGACATTGAAAAAAAATAGCTCCAAAAATGTTGAAAGAATCAACAAAAATGTTGGAAATAAAACAGCAAAAAGGTTTTTTAAAAGGCCTTTGTGTGTGTCTCTGTCTGCAGGCGGACTGTCTCTGGCGGTGGAAGGTCCGTCTAAAGCCGAGATCAGCTGCAAAGACAACACCGTGTCCTACCTGCCTACCGTCCCGGGAGACTACAACATCATCATCAAGTTCGATGACAAACACATCCCATGCAGCCCCTTCACCGCCAAGATCACCGGTACCAAACAATCTGCACACAGCAGGCCTTTCAGGCCATTACATCATAATTAACATTATGGAAAGGATCTCTACAGAGATAGACCTTTTAGTTAAATAGTAAGATCCTTTTAGTTTAACATGAAACAGCCCCGAAATCCCCATCACCAAACTCCACCAGATTCCATGTAAATAATCAGGACTTTTATCATCGTAAAACACACTTCATTCAAAGTGGACAGAAACTAAATAAAACTACCAAAAGCCATCTTGGTTCATCTGTCCACTGTTCCAACAATCAACACTCTGGTTTGGTTGAAATAAACCCTTAATTCACCCATTTACATGTGGAAATATGCTGACTCTATACACACTAAAAGTCCTGATTATTTACATGGAGTCTGGTGGAGATATGCTGGCTCTATACACGCTAAAAGTCCTGATTATTTACATGGAGTCTGGTGGAGACATGCTGGCTCTATGCACACTAAAAGTCCTGATTATTTACATGGAGTCTGGTGGAGTTTGGTGATGGTGATTTCGGGGCTGTTCCATGTTAAACTACAAGCATCTTACTCTTTTAATAGTTTGACATTATGTAATTTTATAGTCTGTTCTGATTGGTTCATCTCCAGGTGATGACTCCATGAGGACTTCTCAGCTTAACGTCGGCACGGCGACAGACGTTTCCTTACAGATCACGGAGACGGACCTGAGCAGCCTGACGGCGAGCATCAGAGCGCCGTCAGGACACGAGGAGCCGTGTCTGCTGAAGAGGCTGCCCAACAGACACATCGGTGCGTTTGAGTTGATCACCGACACAAAGACTACGTTAACGTTCTTAGAGCTGGGCAATATATGGATATTATATCGACATTGTGATATGAGACTAGATATCGTCCTAGATTTTGGATATCGTGATATGACATAAGTGTTGTCTTTTCCTAGTTTTAAAGGCTGCATTAGAGTAAAGTGATGTCATTTTCTGAACTTACCAGACTGTTGTAGCTGTACTATTATTTACCTTTACCCACTTAGTCATTATAGCCACATTACTGATGATTATTGATCTAAAATCTCAGTGTGTAAATATTTTGTGAAAGCACCAATAGTCAACAATCCAATTTCGTTGCGATATCGAGGTATTTGGTCAAAAATATCGTGATATTTGATTTTCTCCATATCGCCCAGCCCTAACTGTCTCGGTACGGCTGGAGCTCAAACTAACGTTAGCTAAGAGCTAGCTATGAGAGGCTAACTGTGCTAACATGAAATGTGGCATTAATTAAAGTTTATTGCATGATAAATGTTTTATTTTTAGTTTATTATCTGTATTTTTATTAATTTATTTTAGTTTTTAATTTAGTTTTATATATATATATATATATATAGTTATATATATTAAATTATCGTATGTCTGTATTTTATTGTTTATTTAATTGTCTTGATTGTGTTTTTAATTTTGTTTCATTGCTATTTTCTTTTTTTAAATACATTTTAATTATAATTAATTCATTTAATACATTTTTTAAATTTTTTTTATATTTTTTTGATTTATTTTAAATTAGTTTCTTTTTTTTAATTCTATTTTATTTATTTTATGTTTTTTTATTTTATTTTATTTTAAATAAAAAAATATTATTATTGTTTTTTTTTCCTTGAGTTTTGTCTGTCCCGTTCCCGTTCCTGAAGTTGTCCCTGTGGTTCTGCAGGGATCTCGTTCACGCCGAAGGAAGTCGGCGAGCACGTGGTGAGCGTGAAGAAGAGCGGGAAACACGTGACCAACAGCCCCTTTAAGATCATGGTCGGCCAATCAGAGATCGGAGACACCAGCAAGGTGAAGGTCTACGGCCAGGGATTGGTGGAGGGACACACCTTCGAGGTCGCCGAGTTCATCGTCGACCCCCGAAATGCAGGTAATAATAATAAAATATATATATATATATATATATATATATATATATATATATATATATATATATATATATAGGCTACTATACAGTCTACACTCCCAGGTACGCATGATAGACTGTAAATATTAGTGGACAGAGCATGTGTGATGTCACCCATTGTTTTGTCGAGTCGTTGAGTTTGCCGTTACGGGCGCAGCTATTGCAGCTATATGTGAGGATTTTAGACGAGAGGGAGGAGAGAGGGGGAGAGTGGAGAGGAGAGGAGAGGGGAGAGAGAGGGGAGAGAGAGAGAGGAGAGAGGGTGGAGAGAGGGGGGGAGAGAGAGGAGAGAGGAGAGAGAGGGAGGAGAGAGGGAGAAGTGAGGGAGGAGAGAGGGAGGAGCCATAGACTGTTGAGCGGTATCTGTCTGTGACGTTACCTGAGAGTTGGCAACGCTGCTTACACATTGCGTCATCACATCCATGCCCTAAAACACCCCCTGCTTTATCGCTGATTTTAAAATCAACGAGACCATTATTAAAAAAATGAACATCATTCTGTGTTGCAGAAGACTTAAAACTAGCGATTGAGAACATAAACTCTTTAAGGGAATGTTTACTGAGGTCATAAATCAAGTCTCTCCGGGAACCATCACCTTATCGTGGTGGAGAGGTTTGTGTGTCTCTATGAACCTGAGGGCTGTGTTGTCTGGAGCTTTGTGCTCCTGGTAGGGTCTCCCAAGGCAAAGTGGTCTCAGGTGAGGCACCAGACAAAGAATGGTTCAAAAATCCTATGAAAAATCGAGGAAGAGGTGAAGTAACCCTGCCTGGAGGAAGCCCGGGGCCCCTGTCTGGAGCCAGGCCCAAATGGCGGCTCTGGTGGCCGGGTTTGCCACGGAGCCCGGTCGGGCACAGCCCGAAAAAGCTACGTGGCCCCCATCTCTCCAGCCCATGGGCCCACCACCTGTGGGAGGAACCGCTGGGGTCGGGTGCGCTGCCACACGGGGGGCAGTGAAGGTCAGGGGCCTCGACGGACCAGACCTGGGCAGCAGACGCTGGCTCTGGGGACGTGGAACATCACTTCTCTGTGGGGGAAGGAGCCGGAACTGGTGCGGGAGGTGGAGCGCTACCGGTTAGATCTGGTGGGGCTTACCTCTACGCACAGTCTCGGTTCTGGAACCGTACTCCTGGATAGGGGTTGGACTCTTTTCTTCTCCGGAGTTGCCCAGGGTGTGAGGCACCGGGCGGGTGTGGGGATACTCACAAGCCCCCGGCTGAGCGCCGCTACGTTGGAGTTTACCCCGGTGGACGAGAGGGTCGCCTCCCTACGCCTGCGGGTGGTGGGGGGGGGAAACTCTGACTGTTTGTACATGTGCACCAAACAGGAGTTCGGAGTATTCAGCCTTCTTGGAGACCTTGAGTGGAGTCCTGCATGGGGCTCCAGTGGGGGACTCCATAGTTCTGCTGGGGGACTTCACACACGTGGGCAATGATGGAGACACATGGAGAGGCGTGATTGGGAGGAACGGCCTCCCTGATCTAAACCAGAGTGGTTGTTTGTTGTTGGACTTCTGTGCTAGTCATGGATTGTCTATAACAAACACCATGTTCGAACATAGGGATGCTCATAAGTGTACTTGGTACCAGAGCACCCTAGGCCGAAGGTCAATGATCAATTTTATAATCGTTTCATCTGATCTGAGGCCGTATGTTTTGGACACCTGGGTGAAGAGAGGGGCGGAGCTGTCAAACGATCACCATCTGGTGGTGAGTTGGGTCAGGGGGTGGGGGAAGACTCTGGACAGACCTGGTAAGCCCAAACGGGTAGTGCGGGTAAATCGGGAACGTCTGGAGGAGGCCCCTATCCGATAGACTTTCAACTCACACCTCCGGCGGAGCTTTTCGTGCATCCCTGTGGAGGCTGGGGGCATTGAACCCTAGTGGACAATGTTCAAAGTTTCCATTGCTGAAGCTGCGGCGAGGAGCTGTGGTCTTAGGGTCTTAGGTGCCTCAAGGGGCGGTAACCCACGAATGCCATGGTGGACACCGGTGGTCAGGGAAGCCGTCCGACTGAAGAAGGAGTCTTTCCGGGATATGTTATCCCAGAGGACTCCGGAGGCAGTTGCAGGGTACCGAAAGGCACGAAGGGCTGCAGCCTCTACCGTGAAAGAGACAAAGCAGCGGGTGTGGGAGAAGTTTGGAGAAGACATGGAGAAGGACTTTCGGTCGGCACCAAGGTGCTTCTGGAAAACTGTTCGCCACCTCAGGAGGGGGAAGCGGGGAACCATCCAAGCTGTGTACAGTAAGGATGGGACACTGTTGACCTCAACTGAGGAGGTATTAGGGCGGTGGAGGAGCACTTTGAGGAACTCCTGAATCCGACTAATACGCCCTCTGATGTAGTCAAACAACTCCACAGTGGCAAAGCCCCGGGGATTGATGAGATCCGTCCCGAAATGCTCAAGGCTCTGGGTGTGGAGGGGCTGTCCTGGTTGACACGTCTCTTCAACATTGCGTGGAAGTCTGGAACAGTGCCAATTACAGGGGTATCACACTTCTCAGCCTCCCTGGTAAAGTCTACTCCAAGGTGCTGGAAAGGAGGGTTCGGCCGATAGTCAAACCTCGGGTTGAAGAGGAACAATGCGGATTCCGTCCTGGTCGTGGAACAACGGACCAGCTCTTCACTCTCGCAAGGATCCTGGGAGTATGCCCAACCAGTCTACATGTGTTTTGTGGATCTGGAGAAGGCGTATGACCGGGTCCCCCGGGAGATACTGTGGGAGGTGCTGCGGGAGTATGGGGTGAGGGGGTCTCTTCTCAGGGCCATCCAATCTCTGTACGACCAAAGTGAGAGCTGTGTCCGGGTTCTCGGCAGTAAGTCGGACTCGTTTCAGGTTAGGGTTGGCCTCCGCCAGGACTGCGCTTTGTCACCAATCCTGTTTGTAATATTTATGGACAGGATATCAAGGCATAGTCGGGGTGGGGAGGGGTTGCAGTTCGGTGGGCTGGGGATCTCATCGCTGCTCTTTGCAGATGATGTGGTCCTGATGGCATCATCAGCCTGCGACCTTCAGCACTCATTGGATCGGACCGATGGAATGCCTTCTCCAGGTAGGGAATGAGTCCTTACCCCAAGTGAAGGAGTTCAAGTACCTTGGGGTTTTGTTCGCGAGTGAGGGGACAATGGAGCGGGAGATTGGTCGGAGAATCGGCGTGCGGTATTACATTCAATCCATCGCACCGTTGTGACGAAAAGAGAGCTGAGCCAGAAGGCAAAGCTCTTGATCTACCGTAGAGGTGGGCGATATATCGTCACGATCCTCCCGCACGAGAGTAAGCTGCTACTAGTTCTTACCTGTGTTATGACGTTCACTCATGTCAACAAAGATGGCGGTGCGCGACTGTGCAGCGGGTCTCCAGTCGGTGTATATTTATACAAGTACGTACAGCCACACTGAACTAATCACTACAGGACTACGATACAACACAGCCGTTACGGCTTATAACATCCCGGAGGATAAAGCCTGACGGAGCCCTCCAGCTTGTTGTCGGCGCTAGCACGCCGAGCTAGCTATCTACCGGCAGAATGAGAAAATAACTCCGGCACGACTAGAGGCGGAGGACTGCATTTTTGTGCACAATGAATGGAGTAACAACAGCAGGATCGTTGCCCATTACGGCTCACCTGACCTGGAGCCCTGTCGGGAATATACTGACTATTTTATTTACTACGAAAACAGCACACTGCCGTCTACATAGCCCCCGATGCTAACGTTAGCAAAAGTTTGGTTCACTGCTAACCATAGTGAACAAACTGCAGCGCGATCACCTGGATACGGGATACAGGGGACTTTTACAAGGCGTCCTTAAAGTCTGTTCCCCTCCAGCTTTTTCTCAGCATGTAGATTGTGTTACTAGAGGGAAGAACACACTAGACCATGTATACTCTAACATCAAAAAAGCACACAGAACTGCTCCTATCCCTCACCTGGGCCAGTCAGATCACATCCAACTCCTGATCCCAGCATAAATCCCGGTCAGAAGGACTATACAGCCAAGTAGAAGGACTATCAGAACCTAGTCTGACCGGCCCTGTCCCAGCTCCAGGACTGCTTCCAATAAGGACATTGTTGTGTACAATATGTTACAGAACAGAGCCCTTTGTTTATTGTTATGATTTCATCTTGCTTGTACATTTTCCCAAGAGAACCACCAAAATAGCCTCCGAACAGGGCTTCTTTTAACTTCTAGAAGGATTTCAAAAATATCGTCTGAATATCGATATCGAGATATTGAAAAAAAATATCGAGATATTCATTTTTGTCAATATCTCCCACCCCTAATCCCCGGTCAGTTTTCGTTCCCTACCCTCACCTATGTCATAAAGGCTGGGTCATGACCGAAAGAATGAGATCCAGGGTACAAGCGGCTGAAATGGGTTTCCTCAGGAGGGTGGCTGGCGTCTCCCGTAGAGATAGGGTGAGAAGCTCAGTCATCCGTGAGGAGCTCGGAGTAGAGCCGCTGCTCCTTTGCGTCGAAAGGAGCCAGTTGAGGTGGTTCAGGCATCTGGTAAGGATGCCTCCTGGGCGCCTCTCTAGGGAGGTGTTCCAGGCACGTCCAGCTGGGAGGAGGCCTCGGGGAAGACCCAGGACTAGGTGGAGGGATTATATCTCCGACCTGGCCTGGGAACGCCTTGGGATCCCCCAGTCAGAGCTGGTTAATGTGGCTCGGGAAAGGGAAGTTTGGGGTCCCCTGCTGGAGCTGCTCCCCCTGCGACCCAACACCGGATAAGCGGAAAAAGATGGATGGATGGATGGATGGATGGATAAATCAAGTGAGAAGTGGATCATTTTCTCATAGACTTCTACAGAAACCGACGTCCTTTTGTAACTGCACGTGTCTCCCCCTGCAGGAATTCAGATATAATGCAGGTTTAAGGAGTCTCCCCCTGCTGGTAGTCAGATATAATGCAGGTTTAAGGAGTCTCCCCCTGCTGGAATTCAGATATAATGCAGGTTTAAGGGGTCTCCCCCTGCTGGTAGTCAGATATAATACAGGTTTAAGGAGTCTCCCCCTGCTGGTAGTCAGATATAATGCAGGTTTAAGGAGTCTCCCCCTGCTGGTAGTCAGATATAATGCAGGTTTAAGGAGTCTCCCCTTGCTGGTAGTCAGATATAATGCAGGTTTACGGCACTTCTGCATTTGCAGCACTTCACTGAACCGGATGTTTTGTCCATGACCTTTAACTCTATCCCCCCCCCTCCCTCAGGTTATGGTGGTCTGGGTCTGTCCATCGAGGGTCCCAGTAAAGTGGACATTAACTGTGAGGACGTGGAGGACGGGACGTGTAAAGTCACGTTCTGTCCAACGGAACCTGGAAACTACATCATCAACATCAAGTTCGCTGACCAACACGTCCCAGGTACACACACATACACAGACTCACACACACACACACACACATACACAGTACACAGACACACACACGTCCCAGGTACACACACACACACACACACACACACATCCACATAAAGAAAAATAGTACAGGGACACAAATATTACAGATGCAGTACAATACAAGACACAACTCATGGACCAGTGGCACGCAGCAGGTCTTCACAATATCACTTACAAGCACAAAACTCACTTCTCGAGGATATAATTAGCACAATACTCAGTTCTTAAGGGTATAAGTAGCACAATACTCAGTTCTTAAGGATATAAGTAGCACAATACTCAGTTCTTAAGGATATAAGTAGCAGCGTCTCCGCCATATGTGGCGGCTGCCAATAATAGCAGATATGGCGCAGTACTTTGCAAGCCGTTTCGCCCTCTCAGACCGCCCACACAGACCGACACACACACACACAGACATACACACACACACACACACACACAGACCGACACATAGAGACACACACACACACACGTCCCAGGTACGTCCTGCTACACAAAAACAGTTACAACTGCAGGCAAGTTACTTGGGATAACACTACCGAGCATTGAATCCATTTCCAAAGACAGACTGGTGAGAAAGGCCGATAACATTGTAGGTGAAAAAGAAGAATCCTTAAATTAGTCAGAATAAGCTAGATGTCCAGCTGGCCTGGTCATACCCAAGGATGTAGGGGGTATGGTAGTGGTCATACCCAAGGATGTGGGGGGTATGGTAGTGGTCATACCCAAGGATGTGGGGGGTATGGTAGTGGTCATACCCAAGGATGTAGGGGGTATTGTAGTGTGTGATCTAAGTTCTTCATGTTATGTCTGTCGGTGTCTGGTGTCGGGACTATCTGTTTTTATCATATGTCTGATGACCCACAGGGACAATAAAGTTATCTACTACTAGCTAGTGTGCGATACGTTTTTTGGGGCTTTAATCGTTACTGTGCTGCAGAGGATGTTCATTTTACTTGCACAGTGTGATAATTGTACATTTTATTTCAGTATTTGTTAATATTTGTTATTTTTAATATAATTAATATTTGTTAACTCCTTTGGCTACAGCCATGGCTAAACATTTGACCTAAAACAATATGATATTCAAACTTTTGACTGCTTTCTTGAATAACTAAATAACACAATACTTGTACTTTTACTTTCAGTACTTGAGTAGTACATTTTAAAATGAACTACTTGCAATACTTAAAGGGAAACTTCACCGATTAGCATTAAGCTTTGTATCAGTAGAACCCCGGTAGTATTTTTGAATGACCATGCTTCCCTCCGTCATGTCCTCCTGAGAGGGGAGATCTCTGTATTGAGGGTCTGGAAAAAAACCTCAGATGACGCAAAATGACGATTTTTGCGTCATCTGAGGCTTTTTTGCCCACAGGCAAAAGACTACAGCCTGTATTCATTGTGTATTAGGAGCCACTTCCGCATAGCCCAAAGGGGGTTGGACTGTCAGCTTTTTCCGGAGATCCAGCAGCCATCTTGAATCCTCGCTTAGCTTCTCAGCCAGGAGCAGAAACTGTTCATCCCGACGGAAATTTTGGGACGCAAGCTTTTATTTTGAAAAGTAGACGGGACGGCATGATATGGGACGCTCCAGGCTGCAGCCATACAGTCTTGGAAATTTTAGAACAACAATTATGTGCATTCAAACTACCACACACGTGTACCACCGGGATACATTGGAACACATCGGAGAATATGCTGGATACTTTATTACGCAATACTCGACACACTACGCAAGCTTTGCCTGCACAGAGACCAGCGGTGTTGCTCTATTCCTGTGGCCGGTAAAGTGACCTCATCAGTGGGTAGCGTTGAACGAGTGTGCCGGTGGAAAGCTAACGCTAGCCAGCCATCTGTTCACCAATCCTGCTTGCAAGTGTCCGCTCATTAAACAAACTGGACTACATCCAATTTCAACGAAACTCCCAACGCAAGTTCAGAGACTGCTGTGTTGTGTTTTTGTTGTTGTGGAAATATTGCTGTGGACAGTCCAGCCTGCTGTCACCGGGTAAGACTACTAGTGGAGGTGGGCTGTGTTACCCCGGACTGCCTGTTGCAGAAATGGGGTGATTTGTATCCAACTAACGGCTAACTGCTGGTGGAGTTTGTGACTGTAAAATGCCGACAATTCTAGCTACATCCCACGCAAATGTACGGCTGTGTTTATACTCAATATTTATACCACAGCCCACCAAGAGCTAAGGCTATCAGCTATGAGTTAGCCTTCTTTTATTAAATGGCTTGGTTGAATTCTAATGTAGAATTCGGTCTGTTATTTCTTGATAACAGACAGCTGCTAAGGATAACACACCGTTGCCAAGGATAACACACCGTTGCCAAGGATAACACACCGTTGCCAAGGATAACACACTGTTGCCATTTACACAGTTCTGTTCACTCCGGAGCTATCAATCAATCTTATGAAAGAAGTCCGGATAATGTATCAGCTGTGGCAAAAAAAGCATGTTTTAAATGTGTAACACCACTTGAGCCACGGTGAAACGTTTTTTCGTGTATATGGTTGAAATGACAATAAAACACACTCGTTGAGTTGATCGTCTCACTGTCTGTCTGTAAAGGGCAGGCGTGGCTTGGGAGTGGCCTCATACAGCAGCAAAGCAAGTGCATTCTGGGATTTTGTGTCTTTCATCCATATGAGCCAAAAACACATTTTCTGTCTTATCTTGGCCTAGAAGGCACCAATTTCAAATTTTTTTTCACATTTCTACTACATAAGTGACCCAATTTAAAGATATATTCAGCTTCCCAGCGGTGAAATTTCCCTTTAAGTACAAAAAATGTTGAATACTTCAGTACTTCTACTTAAGTGGGGTGCTTAAAGAGCACTTCAACTTCTACTCAAGTCACTTTTTTGATAGAGTACTTTTACTCAAGTATGGGACTCCAGTACTTTACACACCTCTGCTAATACTACTACTACTACTACTAATACTACTACTACTACTAATACTACTACTACTACTACTACTACTTACACTTTCCTGTTGTTTGTTTGTCCAGCAAAAGAAATAGAGCTGCACTATAGTCTCTTATAACCAGACCTTCCTCCACAGCGCTGCGGAGGAAGGTCTGGCTAGTATTTTATTTGCTGGCTTTCAGCCATGGGTGGCAGTGAAGGTCAGGGGCCTCGACGGACCAGACCCGGGCAGCAGACGCTGGCTTTGGGGACGTGGAACGTCACCTCTCTGTGGGGGAAGGAGCCGGAACTGGTGCGGGAGGTGGAGCGCTACCGGTTAGATCTGGTGGGGCTTACCTCTACGCATAGTCTCGGTTCTGGAACCGTACTCCTGGATAGGGGTTGGACTCTTTTCTTCTCCGGAGTTGCTCAGGGTGTGCGGCGCCGGGCGGGTGTGGGGATACTAACAAGCCCCCGGCTAAGCGCCGCTACGTTGGAGTTTACCCCGGTGGACGAGAGGGTCGCCTCCCTACGCCTGCGGGTGGTGGGGGGGAAAACTCTGACTGTTGTTTGTGCATATGCACCAAACAGGAGTTCGGAGTATTCGGCCTTCTTGGAGACCTTGAGTGGAGTCCTGCATGGGGGCGCCAGTGGGGGACTCCATTGTTCCGCTGGGGGGACTTCAACGCGCACGTGGGCAATGATGGAGACACATGGAGAGGCGTGATTGGGAGGAACGGCCTCCCTGATCTAAACCAGAGTGGTTGTTTGTTGTTGGACTTCTGTGCTAGTCATGGATTGGCTATAACAAACACCATGTTCGAACATAGGGATGCTCATAAGTGTACCTGGTACCAGAGCACCCTAGGCCGAAGGTCAATGATCGATTTTATAATCGTTTCATCTGATCTGAGGCCGTATGTTTTGGACACTCGGGTGAAGAGAGGGGCAGAGCTGTCAACCGATCACCATCTGGTGGTGAGTTGGGTCAGGGGGGTGGGGGGAAGACTCTGGACAGACCTGGTAAGCCCAAACGTGTAGTGCGGGTAAATTGGGAACGTCTGGCGGAGGCCCCTGTCCAACGGACTTTCAACTCGCACCTCCAGCGGAGCTTTTCGTGCTTCCCTGTGGAGGCTGGGGGGCATTGAACCCGAGTGGACAATGTTCAAAGTTTCCATTGCTGAAGCTGCGGCGGGGAGCTGTGGTCTTAGGGTCTTAGGTGCCTCAAGGGGCGGTAAGCCACGAACACCGTGGTGGACACCGGTGGTCAGGGAAGCCGTCCAACTGAAGAAGGAGTCTTTCCGGGATATGTTATCCCAGAGGACTCCGGAGGCAGTTGCAGGGTACCGAAGGGCCCCGAAGGGCTGCAGCCTCTGCCGTGAAAGAGGCAAAGCAGCGGGTGTGGGAGAAGTTCGGAGAAGACATGGAGAAGGACTTTCGGTCGGCACCAAAGTGCTTCTGGAAAACTGTTCGCCACCTCAGGAGGGGGGAAGCGGGGAACCATCCAAGCTGTGTACAGTAAGGATGGGGCACTTTTGACCTCAACTGAGGAGGTAATAGGGCGGTGGAAGGAGCACTTTGAGGAACTCCTGAATCCGAGTAATACGCCCTCTATGTTAGAGGCAGAGCTGGAGGATGACGGGGGGATTGTCGTCGATTTCCCAGGCGGAGGTCACTGATGTAGTCAAACAACTACACAGTGGCAAAGCCCCTGGGATTGATGAGATCCGTCCGGAAATGCTCAAGGCTCTGGGTGTGGAGGGGCTGTCCTGGTTGACACGTCTCTTCAACATTGCGTGGAAGTCTGGAACAGTGCCAAAGGAGTGGCAGACTGGGGGTGGTGGTTCCCCCTTTTTAAAAAGGGGGATCAGAGGGTGTGTGCCAATTACAGGGGTATCACACTTCTCAGCCTCCCTGGTAAAGTCTACTCCAAGGTGCTGGAAAGGAGGGTTCGGCCGATAGTCGAACCTCAGATTGAAGAGGAACAATGCGGATTCCGTCCTGGTCGTGGAACAACGGACCAGCTCTTCACTCTCGCAAGGATCCTGGAGGGGGCCTGGGAGTATGCCCAACCGGTCTACATGTGTTTTGTGGATTTGGAGAAGGCGTATGACCGGGTCCCCCGGGGAGATACTGTGGGAGGTGCTGCGGGGAGTATGGGGGTGAGGGGGTCTCTACTCAGGGCCATCCAATCTCTGTACGACCAAAGTGAGAGTTGTGTCCGGGTTCTCGGCAGTAAGTCGGACGTATTTCGGGTGAGGGTTGGCCTCCGCCAGGGCTGCGCTTTGTCACCAATCCTGTTTGTAATATTTATGGACAGGATATCGAGGCGTAGTCGGGATGGGGAGGGGTTGCAGTTCGGTGGGCTGGGGATCTCATCGCTGCTCTTTGCAGATGATGTGGTCCTGATGGCATCATCGGCCTGTGACCTTCAGCACTCACTGGATCGGTTCGCAGCCGAGTGTGAAGCGGTTGGGATGAGGATCAGCACCTCTAAATCGGAGGCCATGGTTCTCAGCAGGAAACCGATGGAATGCCTTCTCCAGGTAGGGAATGAGTCCTTACCCCAAGTGAAGGAGTTCAAGTACCTTGGGGTTTTGTTCGCGAGTGAGGGGACAATGGAGCGGGAGATTGGTCGGAGAATCGGCGCAGCGGGTGCGGTATTACATTCCATCTATCGCACCGTTGTGACGAAAGAGAGCTGAGCCAGAAGGCAAAGCTCTCGATCTACCGGTCAGTTTTTGTTCCTACCCTCACCTATGGTCATGAAGGCTGGGTCATGACCGAAAGAACGAGATCCAGGGTACAAGCGGCCGAAATGGGTTTCCTCAGGAGGGTGGCTGGCGTCTCCCTTAGAGATAGGGTGAGAAGCTCAGTCATCCGTGAGGAGCTCGGAGTAGAGCCGCTGCTCCTTTGCGTCGAAAGGAGCCAGTTGAGGTGGTTCGGGCATCTGGTAAGGATGCCCCCTGGGCGCCTCCCTAGGGAGGTGTTCCAGGCACGTCCAGCTGGGCGGAGGCCTCGGGGAAGACCCAGGACTAGGTGGAGGGATTATATCTCTAACCTGGCCTGGGAACGCCTCGGGATCCCCCAGTCGGAGCTGGTTAATGTTGCTCGGGAAAGGGAAGTTTGGGGCCCCCTGCTGGAGCTGCTCCCCCCGCGACCCGACACCGGATAAGCGGACGAAGATGGATGGATGGATGGATGGATGGATGGCTTTCAGCCACGGTGCCTCTGCTAAATAGTCTCAGGAAGGAACTGGTTTTGGTGGAACATGTGGACGTTCAAAAGTAGTTTTAGTCGTGCAACAGAAAACATCGTAAGAAATAAATCGGTGAAGTAAGAGAAAAGGTTTCTGGGTCTGTGTTTAACGTGAGAGGGTTTGTGTCCCGACAGGAAGTCCGTTCACGGTGAAGGTGTTTGGAGAAGGCCGCATGAAGGAGAGCATCACCAGGAAACGCCAGGCGCCCTCCATCGCCACCGTGGGCAGCACCTGCGACCTCAACCTCAAGATCCCAGGTGAGCTGTGACATCACCGTTTCCACCTGACCAATCGGTTTCCTCCCTCCCAAACACACACACACACATACACACACACACACACACACACTCACATACACACACACACACACACACACAGACACACACACACACACACACACACACACTCACACACACACACACACAGACACATTCACACAAAGACACACACAAAAAGACACACACACACAAACACATACATACACATGCAGACACACATATACACACACATACACACAAAGACACACGGACACACTCACACACATACACACACACACACACAAAGACACACAAAAAGACACAAACACACACACAATACAAACACACAGACAGACACACACACACAGACATACACACACACACACACACACACACACACACTCACACCCACATACACATGCACACACACACCGACACAGACACACACACAGACACACATACACACACAGACACACACAAAGACAAACGCACACACACACACTTCCCAGGTACGTCCTGCTACACACAGACACAAACAAACACACAGACACACTAAAGGTAATGCATGTCCTAACCCTGTTTTTAGGGAAGTGGTTCCAGCAGGTGTCGGCCCAGGAGCGTCTGACACACACACACACACACACACACCGACACACACACATACACACACACACACACACACACACACACAGATACACACACACTAAAGGTAATAAATGTGTGTTTGTAGGGAACTGGTTCCAGCAGGTGTCGGCCCAGGAGCGTCTGACACACACACACACACACACACACACACACACACACACACACACACACACACACACACACACACACACACACACAGACACACACACACAGACACACACACACACACTCTCTCACACACACACACACAGACACACACACACAGACACACTAAAGGTAATGAATGTGTGCTTGTAGGGAACTGGTTCCAGCAGGTGTCGGCCCAGGAGCGTCTGACGAGGACGTTCACGCGCAGCAGCCACACGTACACGCGCACGGAGCGCACGGAGATCAGCAAGACACGCGCGGGAGAAACCAAGCGGGAGGTGAGGGTGGAGGAGAGCACGCAGGTGGGCGACAAGGGGGTTAAGCTTCGCTTCAGAGTTCGAACCTCCCATGGGATCGCTTCGTTGCTACAAAGAGATCACCTCCCGTTAGCATTCCGCTGACCGCCATTTTGTTTTTACGTCATTTGACAGAGAATAACTTTACATCTGAAACGTTTAAAGACTCTATTTGTCCATTGTTTATTTCTACAGAAACACGACAATGTATAAAAGGCTCCATTACCTTGTACCTCACGTTATGATTCCGTAGCAGATGTTTTTGTGAAAATAGGCTAACGATTGTGTCATAACCAGGCGACTTACTGTCGCATAGTCGAAAAATTACCGTACTGCCAGGAGAAGCATAGACAGTAGAGGAGAAGCCATAGACAGTATATAAGAAGGGAGAAGCCAAGAAGTCAAGCTCGCAGGCAATCGGGTGGGCGTGGAGGCATGCAGTCAAGTGAGAAGGTGAAGCCCATAGAGAGTTTATGAAAAGCATCGGAACAAAATATTTCAGCTTTATTATATATAATATTTCAGTTTTCAGCAACGTTTTGATGGATTGGAATTACTCATACTTCGATTTGTAGCAATTAATTCATATGAAGTAACATTTATCCACGAAAAAGTAGGCTATGATATTTTAAGAAATGTATATGTTGTTAAATAATGAGGGTTAGGAGGTAAAGCTACACAGGAGATGGGGAAATTATACAGGCAATGGAGAAAAAAAAAACGTCTTAAAGCCAATTGCGGTTAACGTTATTCCTTTATTTATTTACAGATCCGTGTGCCACCTCCCCCCACACACCACCCATACAATGTTACTGTTACACACTGTACATATCTATACATACTGTACATATCTGTCTATATTGTTCACACTGCATATCCATGTGTTCTGCTCTTATAATGCTACTTTTAATACACTGCACATAGCCTTACTGTAAACCATACCACTTGGTTAACTGTATACTACTGTCTACACTGCACTATGCCATATACTGTTTATACTACACTACCTGTCTATACTGTACTTTTTTTGCACTTATGGTTTGACATTAACTGCATTGAATTGTCTCTGTACTTGTACTCTGCACAATGACATTGAAGAGAAATATAATCAAATCTAATCTAAAGGTGTCTTGACACCTCCCTTATCAATATTCACTGTGTAGGCCACTGACTTTGAATATATATCATTATAAAGTTCTACCAGATAAGTAATAAAACCACATGACATTTCTGTCAAAGCATGTCTACTTGAATGTCTACTGTGTGTTTCAATAATAAATATTGAATCATTTGGTTAATAATATTGCTTTATTAAAAGTTGAAATAGTAAAACACAAATAAAAACATTATATAAAAAAGTAATAATAATAAATAAAAAAATCCCTATCTCTGTTAAGGCTGTATATACAACCCAGAACACAGAGATACCACTCAGGACACAGATAAACAGTTCAAGTATGTATTAGGCATAAATACTCAGAGGAGATGAACAATCAAGGCTGAGCTTGTAGTCTTCTGGGAATGGACTGCAGCTTGAGGGAACCAGGCAGTGGCAGATCAGAAGAAGTTCTGAGTAGAATCCAGGAGAAGCAGGTGGTTGTGTCTGAGTGGCGTGAGGCAGGCAGCACGGCAGAGCACGGCAGGTAGGAAGCAGGTAACAGCGGGATCTGCACAGAGGAACTGAAGTTAGACAGAGAAAATACTAAATCACGAGAGTTTCTAGAAATATGTGCAGGGATACTGAGCCAAGTTACCACGTAGGAGTATGTAACGATCTGGCGCTGAAGAGGTGAACAGCCCGGGTATACATACTGCAGGTGTGAATCATGGAATGTGCATCAGCTGTGCCAGAGCAGGGATGAATGGCCATGCCTCTTGACGGAAGGGGGAACAAGGCAGCTGACCCACAATCTCCTCTCAAGCTAGCTACATTTGTCGTGGGGAAGAAAAGAGAGAAGCCATGGGGTGGATGGCTAGGGTGATACATCAATGGCACGGAGGGGAGAAAGGGTGTGTGTGTGGGAATCAGCAGGATATTTACACAAGGTTTGAGGGCTTAGCATTCTTTGCTACTGCTTACTGTTAAACCTTAATTATAGTGTGAAGTCATGCCATGTATTGATTTGCAGTGTGTCAGGTGGGTTACCTATTTGGACTTGTACTTTAGGCTTCATGGCTATCGCTGTCCCCGAGGTGGAGGATGGGGACGGTCCTAGAAAAATAAAAAGGCACAGTACAGAGCACGTTAGCTTTGGTATGACTAAATAACAACATTACAACTAACCTGTGACATCTTATTTTAACACAATCTCATACAGTTCTGAAATATATCCTAGGGTCCTGTTTCTTCAGAGATGGCATGTTTGCTAATTCAGTAGCTGACAGGGATTATATTTGGACCCAGTCTGTTTTCTAGTTATACAATTCAAATCAACTTGTGTAATACTTCCTTTGGGCACCTACAATTGATTGTTAGGCATGGTGTAGGCTAACAGCTTAATGTTAGTATTTAAACCTATGTGGAAAGAAAAATGAAAAGGGCAACCCTCAGTTATATATTATGTTATTGGTGACATTATTGCCCATCTATTACCTATCTTTTATTCAACAGGCCAAAGCAGACGCTTTTGTCCAAAGCGATTTACTGATTAACTTTTTTATAGGACTGATTCGTCCATTTTCTTTTGCGATGTAGCTAGATAACAGTTGACGCCATTTTGTGGTTTTATTCGGCCAAAATTAACGTTATACAACCCATATACTGTCTATGTATACAACATGTGCAAGCAAGCATGTTATCTTTAATGCCTCAGCTAGCTTAAATGATATATAACTTAATCTGACGTACTGGCGTTATATTTTAAAATAAATAAAAGCTATGCAAAATGGCCAAACAATTAATCATAATACTTAACAAAAGTTGCTTGTCTAAAATTAACGTTACACAACATGTGCAAGCAAGCATGTTATCTTTACCGATGCCTCAGCTAGCTTAAATGATATATAACTTAATCTGACGTACTGGCGTTATATTTTAAATTAAATAAATACTATGCAAAATGACCAAATAATTAATCATAATACTTACCAAAAGTTGCTTCTCGTGATCCATCGGTATCTGCGAGATTCGTAATGACTGAGATTTCTCTTGGCACAGCTACTAGAAGACTTACAACTTTCAGACACGTTGCTCACGTCACATTTACGTTGTCTCTGTCAGTTGGAGGCTGCGCAGTAAAGCAAGGGATCACCGGAAAAGTGCTTCTAATAGCCTTCACTGGTCTCCGTCCAGAGCAACGGGGTCTATTGGTCCATTATATACTGTCTATGCTTAAACCACTGTAAAAAGTACCAACTTTTCATATTATATTCAGCATTTTGGTATAAAAAACATACAAAACAATGGTGGGCGGTTCTTATCTTTGTGTTTAATAAGCACATTGCATTATCTTCGTAAAAATGTAACCTGCAATTTACACTTTAAGAGCAGAAAGCTGCAGAGCAACCAACACAAGTGGCCAAAAAAGTTTGGATGACTCTGGTGTTGAAGATAAATCTCCATGTTGTAACGTGAACTACTACAGAGGAGGTTTTAAATACTTTGCCAGGTGTTTATACGTCTGTCTGTCACAACCGTGAGGCTGCAGTCAGAAAACTTTACAGCTGTGTAGTTGAGATCTAAATGAAGGCTGAGTTTGAAGATGGGGGGGGGGGGTCCGAGCCTTTCTCCTGCTGTCAGAAAACACACCGTCGTCTCCACCAGCGTAAAGTCAGACACAACAGGACTCTACTGTTTCCTCTGGAATCTTTCACAATAAAATGTAGTGACCTAAATGCCTCTGATACTCTTGTAGTGATGTGTGGAGGAGGAGGACTGGTGTCTCCATGTCTATTATTTTACAGTCTACAGAGGACAGAAAGGTGAGATTGATTTTCATATTGGAGTCTTGTCTCTATCAGAGGACAGAAATTTTACATTAGTCCTGGAGTCTTTACAATGTTCCTGTTCTCCCAGAAAGAGAATGAATGACAGAGCAGGATGAGCAGAGAGCAGAAATCATTCAGTGAAGAGCTTCAGATTTTATTTTCTGCTTGATAGCTTCTAGTTTCTCCAGCAGCTTCTGGTTCTGGAGATTAAAAAGTGGTCTTCTTCTCTTTCTAACAGGACCCATCAGAGACCAGACCCTGCTGAACCTGAACCTGAACCTGAACCCAGCTGTGTGTCCATGAAGAAATCACTACTTTAAAAAAGAAGGCGACCTGTAAGGGACCGGCCAATTAAAATGGAGGAGAGGAGAAGGAAGAGCAAGAAGGAAGGGGAGGAACATATTGAAATAAAGAGCCAAAGACTGAGGTGAGTTGTTCTGAAACCTCCAACAAACTAGAAGTAGTGTTGTCTCTGGGATATCTATGGCCCTGTTTTCACCTGGTATTAAAATCTGATCTGAGTGATCAGATCACAAGTGGACAGCTTTCAGTAGAGATGTGAATCATTGAGATCCGATCAATCAGAGCACATTCTGAGGTGGTCTGACCCTTCTCTTATATCCCCATCTGTCTGCTGCTCTGTGCCCCGCTGTTACCTGGGAAAGGCAGCCACCGGTATACAATAACCTTTATTATTTGTTTCATAAAAACGACCCCAAATCCCCAATTACACCAAATTGTATTACTACCAACCTTCCTGCTTTTATGTCTCCTTTTATTTGTTAGTCTCATTGCCAGATCTCCTCAGCGCTGAGTAAGCAGGCAAACTGAGGTGGTATGAATGGTTTATTTTACTTTATAACATCAGCAACAAAACATTTGTTACAAAACATTTAGTCTATATCCATATCTTTCATTTCTGGGATTGCTCCGTTGCCCCCTGATGTCCCTCATCTTTGCCGGATGTCCGTCCCCTTCTTCTTCCTCTGTGTTGGCGTTCTAACCTCCGGTGGATTTGTGAGGACTATGGTTAACTGCTCCTCAGATCTCTGCCGGGTAACTCAAGACAGCTAGCTAGACTATCTGTCTGTCTGTCTGTCTCTGTCTGTCTGTCTGTCTGTCTAACAGCTAGCTAGACTATCTGTCTGTCTGTCTGTCTGTCTAACAGCTAGCTAGACTATCTGTCTGTCTGTCTGTCTAACAGCTAGCTAGACTATCTGTCCAATCTGAGTTTTCTGTTGCACGACTAAAACTACTTCTGAACGTCCACATGTTCCACCAAAACAAGTTCCTTCCTGAGACTATTTAGCAGAGGCACCGTGGCTCTGTCTGGAGCTTAGCCCCGCCCCACGATGATTGTGATTGGTTTAGAGAAATGCCAATAAACCAGAGCACGTTGTTCTCCCATCCAGGAATGCTGTATAAACTAGCCAGACCTTCCTCCGCAGCGCTTTGGAGGAAGGTCTGGCTATAAGAGACTACTGAACATGACCCTCAATAAATGTGTTTTTCTATCAGGACCCATCAAAGACCAGACCCTGCTGAATCTGAACCTGAACCTGAACCTGAGCCCAGCTGTGTGTCCTTTAAGAGCAACCAGTCAAAGGGGGATTTCATTGATTTTAAACGTGTTTCTGACAAAAAGTACGTCATCATTAGCATTCAGTTGTTAATAATTTTGTATATAGCCTGTTGTAGTATTATATTTGGTAGGGATGCAGCTATTTTAGTAATCGAGTATTCTACCGATTATTCCATCAATTAATCGAGTAATCGGATAAGAAATACTTAGTAAACAGCGATAGTAAATATTTATTATTGCTGTTTACTAAAAAAAAGGAAACCTGTTGTTTGTATATATACAAACAACAGGTTTCCTTTTTTAGGAAAAGCAACATTTTTTATTGCCAAATTCCAAGACCCTTAAAAAGACCCCAAATATTAATATTTGTCACCCCCTTCCCCTTCTTGCCTCTGGCTCTTTGCACTGGATATGCAAAAGAGCTGTTCACTGACCAGAGGGTAAATGTGATGGTACGAAGCTTACAGCAGGGCTATTCAACTACACTGTTCTGGGGGACACATTTTCAGAAGCCTAATACACAGTGAGGAGAAAGAATAAAGAATACAGAAATCACCGACATGACGACATCATTCACATGCTGGGGGGAGGAGTCGGTTTGTCTCCAGCAGCAGCTAAGTTTCTGTTGCATGTGGAACAGAACGGACTCAAACGCAGAGCTCACAACAAAAGGTTTATTTATGAAGGGAAGGGGGTCTGTGTGGTGGAGCCAGCTGACTGGAGATGACGGTAGAGGATGGAGATGGTGACTGGGGAAGAGAGAGACACAACAGGTAAGTGAGCGTTCAGATAACAAACAGAAGAAAAGGAAACAACGAGGGTCTCAGAGAGTCGTAGCTTTGTGTTTCACCAGCGTGACTGGAGCAACGATCAACCGGAAATGGTCTTTTGAGCCGGGGTAGAAATACTGGTCTTGATTGTATCTGTACTTAGTAGTATTCAATGCTGCTTCCTCTTTTTCTTTATACTATCTGCTGATGTAAGGTAAGAATTAATTAAGAAAGTAATTAATATTTGAAATAAAAACAGTTGTTTTCTGTGTTAAATTTTTTTTTCGATATGCAGGATCCAGCAGCAGGGACCAGAGTCTCCTGAACCTGAACCTGAACCCAGCTGTTTGTCCTTCAAGAGTGACTGGTCAAAGGATGATTTTATAGATTTTAAACAAAGACATCCATCTGACAGAAAGTAAGTTATCAGTACCATATAATGAGATTCATAGATATAGTATTTTAGAAGTATTTCACATAGGCATCATTTCCATCAGACTAGAGACTAGATCGTATTAAGTTGCTGTGAACTGTAAATTCACCTCTTCTTATTTGGTATTTAGGCCTTTATTAGTGACAGGGGAGAGAACGGGGGGATGACATGTAGGAAAGTATTGCAGGTCAGAATCAAACCCATGGAGAACTGACCCTCTATATATGGATGGCTCTACCACTAGGCCACCAAGGCACCCATATATTCACCATTTCTAAACACAGGGAGACTTTACCTGAACATGTGACCCTCAATAAATGTGTTTTTCTATCAGGACCCAGAAGAGACCAGAGTCCCCTGAACCTGAACCTGAACCCAGCTGTGTATCCTTCAAGAGTGATCGGCCACATCAAGGCCTCATTGACTTTAAAGGAGAGCAACCCTCTGCTGAAAAGAGGTAAGCTGTTAATAATATTATAATATTGCTGATTCATGTTTCAACATTTATTTATCCAGAGAAGTTTTGAAATGTATTTTCAGCATCTTTCTTCTTCACTTATATTTATCAAGACCAGTCTTCAACTATAGATCTCAATTTAATATTGGACCTGGTTTGGTCCAATATTATTTGGTGTTTTAGCCCCAATAAAAAGCATTAAATCTCTCATAGCCATAGGGTAGGCTAAATTTGGTAATCATTGATCATTGTTTACGTACATTAAACCACGTTTTTATTAATTAGTAAGCTACAGGACAGCGTCTTTCAAACATGACCTGCGCGAAAGAGAAAAAAAAATAATGAATGCGTCATTGTACCCAGCACTTCTGGAAATTTACTTCCAAATGCATCTCTGTCCAGCACATTTCAAACCAAACTGACGCCCATGGACTTACCCGTGACTCAATCTGGAAAATAATTTGATTTCGTATTTTTGACCCTCTGAACTTACCGTTGGATACGCCTCGGCATGATACGGGACAGCTTACCACACTAACACAGAATGTTTAGGGAACGTTGGGGAACGTTAGTTTTTGGTTCTCTAAAGATTAGTTCGAACCAAACCAAAAACTAACATTTAGGGAACGTTCCCTCAGGGCTATAACGTTCCCTAAACGTTAAGGGAACCAACCAACTGAAACGTTCTCCTGTGGTTGCACTGTTACCTCCACACAACGTTCCCGTTTGGTTGTTTTTGGTTGTTTTTGGTTGTTCTGAGTGCGGTTTTGAAATGTTTATTTAAACCAGCTCCATTTACGTTTTTGAAGTAGCATATAAAAGGTTTGCAGTGACTTGATTTAGATTCACTCAAAAATGATTGGTCTTATAAAATCTAAGTAAGATAAACAACATAGCAAGATAATATATTTATTTTTAGGCTGATATCAATTTTGCTAAAAACTATACTTTTGTGCTTGATTTCGTTTTTTTAACTGTATTAGGTGAAAATACTTAAAACAAGAATCTATCGATTTTCCCAACTAAGACAATTTACTTCTTTCATTTCACTTCTAACAAGTGGCTCAGTTCAGTGTTTAAATCCAACCGTTACACCCCCCCGCCAGTAGGTGACCGATTCAAGTCCTGTCCTCCTGACTTCGGTTTGATACGATCACACGGACAAAGAAAGAAGATTCCATTTGCTTCGCCTGTTAAGCGGGTAAAGAGGGTGAATTAAGATGTTTATTCAGCGTGTTTTGGCAGAGAGAAAACAGTTCAGGGTGGAGCAGCTTCAGACCGGGATAGGAGCTGAGTGGGGTGGAGAGCCAGTAGAGTTACAGTACAGAGCCAAGTTACCACAGGTGGTGTAGGAACGAACTGGCGCTGGAGAGGTGGCCAGCCCGGGTAGATAACTGCTGGTTGATTGGTGACAATGAGCTGCAGCTGGAGGTAACTGAGCAGGTGAGAGAATGGCCACGCCCCCTGACCTAGATCCTCTGACTGGGCTGCACAGCAGGAGGAGACAGACACAGACAACACACACAGGGAAAAAGGGAAAAGGAAAACAAGCGGGGACAGGAACAACAGTGCCGGACCGTAACATCGCCAAACGATCTAACGAAAAAGTAAGTGAAATACGTTACAGTTTGATGATGTTATGGTTGTAATGGAACGGTTTGGGGTTTAACCGTAAGCCCTTTCCCTCGTAGTACTTTGTTATATTCCGGTTTTGATCAGGTTGACCAAAAAAGGTTCAACAACTCACTTCAGTATTTGTTTTCCCCAGATGTTACAAAGTCCACCTCAGTGGGGGTGCTGCTGACTAACCTCATCAGGGGGAATCTGCTTCCCTCTGCTCGCCTCTGGATAACCACACGACCTGCAGCAGCCAATCAGATCCCTCCTGGGTGTGTTGACATGGTGACAGAGGTCAGAGGGTTCACTGACCCGCAGAAGGAGGAGTACTTCAGGAAGAGATTCAGAGATGAGGAGCAGGCCAACAGAATCATCTCCCACATCAAGACATCACGAAGCCTCCACATCATGTGTCACATCCCAATCTTCTGCTGGATCACTGCTACAGTTCTGGAGGACGTGTTGAAGACCAGTGAGGGAGGAGAGCTGCCCAAGACCCTGACTGAGATGTACATCCACTTCCTGGTGGTTCAGTCCAAAGTGAAGAACATCAAGTATGATGGAGGAGCTATGACTGATCCACACTGGAGTCCAGAGAGCAGGAAGATGATCGAGTCTCTGGGAAAACTGGCTTTTGAGCAGGCAACCTGATATTCTATGAATCAGACCTGACAGAGTGTGGCATCGATATCACAGCAGCCTCAGTGTACTCAGGAGTGTTCACACAGATCTTTAAAGAGGAGAGAAGACTGTACCAGGACAAGGTGTTCAGCTTCATCCATCTGAGTGTTCAGGAGTTTCTGGCTGCTCTTCATGTCCATCTGATATTCTCCAACTGTGGAGACAACCTGCTGTCAGGAAAACAAACAACCTCCCAGTCCAACATCCATCCATCAACACAGTTCTACCAGAGTGCTGTGGACGAGACCTTACAGAGTCCAAATGGACACCTGGACTTGTTCCTCCGCTTCCTCCTGGGTCTTTCACTGCAGACCAATCAGAGTCTCCTACAAGGTCTGATGACACAGACAGGAAGTAACTCAGAGACCAATCAGACAGTTGAGTATGTCAAGAAGAAGATTAGTGAGAATCTATCTGCAGAGAGAAGCATTAATATGTTCCACTGTCTGAATGAACTGAATGATCATTCTCTGGTGGAGGAGATCCAACGGGCCCTGAGATCAGGACGTCTCTCCACAGATAAACTGTCTCCTGCTCAGTGGTCAGCTCTGGTCTTCATCTTACTGTCATCAGAGGAAGATCTGAACGTGTTTGACCTGAAGAAATACTCTGCTTCAGAGGAGGCTCTTCTGAGGTTGATGCCAGTGGTCAAAGACTCCAAAAAAGCTCTGTAAGTGGGATTTATTCAACAATATATACTCTTATATCTTTTAACAGGAGAGAATGATAAATACCTTGTTTGCTTCCTGTTGTCTCTCCAGACTGAGTGGCTGTAACTTGTCAGAGAGAAGCTGTGAAGCTCTGTCCTCAGTTATCAGCTCACAGTCCTCTAGTCTGAGAGAGCTGGACCTGAGTAACAACAACCTGCAGGATTCAGGAGGGAAGCTGATCTCTGTTGGGCTGAAGAGTCCACACTGCTTACTGGAGACTCTCAGGTCGGATCAAGAACAATAATCTTTGAAAACACAGTATTGAATGAAAAATACATTAGAAACATTCAAACAAGTGACCGTTTCCAAAGTATTCTATTCTGATTTAGAATCACTTCATAAAGAATGAAATATGAACTGTGGCTGAGATCCAGATCCATTTTCAAATCATGTGACTTTGTTTATTCCTGATTATACAAGTAGATCAGAACAGACAATCTGATTTGTGACACATTAAGAATGTATTCAAATCAGCATGACAGCACACCCAGAGCCATTTGAGCACACCTGGTGCATAGCATAAAATATTACTCGGCCATTTCCATGGCAACATTGTAACTTCCAGGGCTGAAACAAAAAAAACATTAACGTTAACCTACAATTGATTGTTTTGTTGTTCATTTTGATTCATATGGCGGACTTAGATTTAACGAATGGTTGGAAAAGGATGAGAAGTGAATCATTGGATGAAACAACATTTTTACAACACTCTGGAGTCAGCTTTTTGGATCACGTCAGTTGTGCCACTGACACGTCAATAATGAAGTTATTCTATCTCATCTCTGTTGCTTTTCTTTATTTTGAGAGTGAATTGCCCCACAATATGAATACAGTTTGATAACTTTTAGTCAGTTGGAAACCATTGTTGTACAATCTCTTTATTACACAAGATGGTTTAATTTAACGTCATATTATCACTTCAGTCATGCTTACGAACCTCGGTACCAGCGCCTCGGTCAATAATGACATTAACTCAAACCCTCTCGTGTAATATTGCTTAATTCGTTCACGATTAATTATCTTGTTTCCAACATGTTTAGAGTAGAGCAGCAGATATTTAAACATGCTGAGAAGGAATTTCATAGACTGTCACCAAAAGTCCAGACCCACATATAAACACAATCGTTATTTGTCTTCTTATATGATATTTCTCTAAACGTTAAGCTTTATTAAATTTAAACCTCCCTTCTCATATCAGGATTTAAAATTTTACATTTCGGAAATCTTTGAATGTTTCCAAAGCATTTTGTTATTATTTATAATATGTCGTAAAGCACGAAATATGAACTATGGCTGACCTAATATTTTTTTAAACCTTATGTGACTTTGAATACTGGATATCTTTTTACTCCTCATTCAGTCACAATTAGTTATCATGTTTCCAATGTATTTAGAATAATTTAGCAAGACTTTTACCATGTGTTTAAGGCGAGACACTATAGGTGAATAGGGTAACATTTTAAAATAATAGATATCACAATGAAAGTTCCTCAGCTGATTACTTACACAAGTATACAAAAAAATGTATTACATGTTTTTGAAATTTCTATGTTCATCCATCCATCCATCCATCTTCGTCCGCTTATCCGGTGTCGGGTCGCGGGGGGAGCAGCTCCAGCAGGGGGGCCCCCAAACTTCCCTTTCCCCGAGCAACATTAACCAGCTCCGACTGGGGATCCCGAGGCGTTCCCAGGCCAGGTTGGAGATATAATCCCTCCACCTAGTCCTGGGTCTTCCCCGAGGCCTCCGCCCCAGCTGGACGTGCCTGGAACACCTCCCTAGGGAGGCGCCCAGGGGGCATCCTTACCAGATGCCCGAACCACCTCAACTGGCTCCTTTCGACGCAAAGGAGCAGCGGCTCTACTCCGAGCTCCTCACGGATGACTGAGCTTCACCCTATCTCTAAGGGAGACGCCAGCCACCCTCCTGAGGAAACCCATTTCGGCCGCTTGTACCCTGGATCTCGTTCTTTCGGTCATGACCCAGCCTTCATGACCATAGGTGAGGGTAGGAACAAAAACTGACCGTAGATCGAGAGCTTTGCCTTCTGGCTCAGCTCTCTTTTCGTCACAACGGTGCGATAGATGGAATGTAATACCGCACTCCGCTGCGCCCGATTCTCCGACCAATCTCCCGCTCCATTGTCCCCCTCACTCGCGAACAAAACCCCCAAGGTACTTGAACTCCTTCACTTGGGGTAAGGGACTCATTCCCTACCTGGAGAAGGCATTCCATCGGTTTCCTGCTGAGAACCATGGCCTCCGATTTAGAGGTGCTGATCCTCATCCCAACCGCTTCACACTCGGCTGCGAACCGATCCAGTGAGTGCTGAAGGTCACAGGCCGATGATGCCATCAGGACCACATCATCTGCAAAGAGCAGCGATGAGATCCCCAGCCCACCGAACTGCAACCCCTCCCCATCCCGACTACGCCTCGATATCCTGTCCATAAATATTACAAACAGGATTGGTGACAAAGCGCAGCCCTGGCGGAGGCCAACCCTCACCCGAAATAAGTCCGACTTACTGCCGAGAACCCGGACACAACTCTCACTTTGGTCGTACAGAGATTGGCCCTGAGTAGAGACCCCCTCACCCCATACTCCCGCAGCACCTCCCACAGTATCTCCCGGGGGACCCGGTCATACGCCTTCTCCAAATCCACAAAACACATGTAGACCGGTTGGGCATACTCCCAGGCCCTCCAGGATCCTTGCGAGAGTAAAGAGCTGGTCCGTTGTTCCACGACTCAGGACGGAATCCGCATTGTTCCTCTTTCAATCTGAGGTTCGACTATCGGCCGAACCCTCCTTTCCAGCACCTTGGAGTAGACTTTACCAGGGAGGCTGAGAAGTGTGATACCCCTGTAATTGGCACACACCCCTCTGGTCCCCCCTTTTTAAAAAGGGGAACCACCACCCCAGTCTGCCACTCCTTGGCACTGTTCCAGACCTCCACGCGATGTTGAAGAGACGTGTCAACCAGGACAGCCCCTCCACACCCAGAGCCTTGAGCATTTCCGGACGGATCTCATCAATCCCAGGGGCTTTGCCACTGTGTAGTTGTTTGACTACATCAGTGACCTCCGCCCGGGAAATCGACGACACTCCCCCGTCATGCTCCAGCTCTGCCTCTAACATAGCGGGCGTATTAGTCGGATTCAGGAGTTCCGCAAAGTGCTCCTTCCACCGCCCTATTACCTCCCTCAGTTGAGGTCAACAGTGTCCCATCCTTACTGTACACAGCTTGGATGGTTCCCCGCTTCCCCCTCCTGAGGTGGCGAACAGTTTTCCAGAAGCACTTTGGTGCCGACCGAAAGTCCTTCTCCATGTCTTCTCCGAACTTCTCCCACACCCGCTGCTTTGCCTCTTTCACGGCAGAGGCTGCAGCCCTTCGGGCCCTTCGGTACCCTGCAACTGCCTCCGGAGTCCTCTGGGATAACATATCCCGGAAAGACTCCTTCTTCAGTCGGACGGCTTCCCTGACCACCGGTGTCCACCACGGTGTTCGTGGGTTACCGCCCCTTGAGGCACCTAAGACCCTAAGACCACAGCTCCCCGCCGCAGCTTCAGCAATGGAAAATTTGAACATTGTCCACTCGGGTTCAATGCCCCCCAGCCTCCACAGGGATGCACTGAAAAGCTCGGCTGGAGGTGCGAGTTGAAAGTCCGTTGGACAGGGGCCTCCTCCAGACGTTCCCAATTTACCCGTACTACACGTTTGGGCTTACCAGGTCTGTCCAGAGTCTTCCCCCACCCCCTGACCCAACTCACCACCAGATGGTGATCGGTTGACAGCTCTGCCCCTCTCTTCACCCGAGTGTCCAAAACATACGGCCTCAGATCAGATGAAACGATTATAAAATCGATCATAAAATGAAAAGAAATGAAATTTCTATGTTGAATTATGCAAATTAGGCATTATCTCATTAACTATGCACAGTTTTGCATACATTTCCGGTAGATAGAGCTGAACATATGATAAAGCCAGGTGCAAAATTATTTTTTCATTTTGTTTACAGACAAGATGAAAACAAAATTACAGAGGGATTTCAGGATATCTGCTTTCATTACCTAGGAAATCCAAATATACTGTCTCTAGCCTTAAAAAATTGATTTTCTGCATTATTTTTTGATTAAAATGTGACATAAATCAGGCCAGGAATGATTTATTAACAAATCCCTCTGTATCTTCAGAATACTACTAAGTGTATAACTGGAAAGTTTGGTTTACATAGGTGCTACATAAGCTGAGATGTTTATACTGGAGAATGATAAAAAAACTCATTTTGAAAAAAAAAAAGGCATTTAAAGATTTAAATAAGGGAATTTAATACATTTCTATTGAAAAACATTGCTCAAAAACAGAATAAATGCAGACAGACCGGTCTGTCTACCTCACTCCCCCGGAGCAGAGAGACTCAGTCGGGATGACAGCTGACATATAGCTAGCTAGCTAGTTACCGTTAGCCCCCAGTCAGCTATCAGCCAGCTACTTTCATTACAGCAACCCCCCGGGACAGAACTTATCTCCAGTGCCTGGTGCCTACGACGCTAACGGCAGTTTAATTAAACATCGGGAAACTATATCAGACCCAGCACCGAGTCACAACAGCGGCCATCCATAGCGGTAGCTACATCTCCGTAGCGCTACCGGTGTACGTATGTGCCGAAAAACTCCTCCCTGCCGAATTTCTCCCCCCTTCGCGTTTAGCTGTCTTTACGGTTAGCTAAATTAACCCGACAAAAGGTGGGTTAAGCACCAAAATGAAAAGTTAAGATTACTGAAAAGTGAAGGGGAGACAATTCCGGGCAGCTGGGAGATGTTCTGCTGCTGCACAACAGGCATCGAACGTCTTTGCTCGCTGTCGCAGAGATTCCCCCGGCAATCCCCACACATACCCGTCTCTCAGCCTCGTTTAGTAGCTAGCTAGCGTTACAACAAAACCCGTCCACCGCGGTGTTGAAACCATCCAAAAGGTGACATTGATATGTGAAATATTTTGTGTTTTAGCTGCTGGCTACTGTTAGCTTGCTGGCTCACTAGCTAACTGGTCAGCTACAAATAAAAATCTAATCAAGAAAAACGTAATTCTGTTGGGGGAACTGCAGCTATTTTATTACAATAACATGAATAAACGTTACTAAACGTAACGTGAATAAACTTGAATGGGTAAACTCGTCCGTGAACTGATGCATTCTAACCGGCAGTGAAGGTGTTTAACACTAAAAACTCCCATAATTCCACACAATTTCCCAACGTCATCAAAAGTCCAGTTCTACCGTCCATTGTTTTGGTTGAGAGACCCCTAGCAGCAGAAAGTTACATATTGTACGTTTAATATATGAAATGTAGGCTATGAATTTCTGTAAACTGCTTAGAGAGAGAGACAGAGAGAGAGAGAGAGAGAGACAGAGAGTCAGTCTGATTACTTCCGCTGCCTGAACACTTGTTTTCTGAACGACGAACGATGAAAGCATTTCATCATCTGCTGTTTTAGTTTGTAATCCCATGTATCTTCTTGCTAATAACAACTGTTTTCGCCTTCTCTGAGATGATTTTTGACCGTTTTCGACGCACTTCTTTCACATTTTGATCTACCGCAGAAATGTCGGAGCATGTCACGTGACCGTTCTGAACGAATCAAGTTGTCAGAAATTGGCATCAGCCAATGAAATTGCACATTTAGAGTAAAATGAACAACTTTTACTTTCACGATTGGTTGCTGATGAAAAAGAAATGACCATATTTGGATCCAACAGCATTGTAGAGGAGAGAGCTTTCTAACGGTATATGTGATGACAGGGTGCAGAGAGCGATCGCGGAGCAGCGTGATGATTTAGAACGCCAACTTTTGTTGAATTTAGGGTGAAATCTACAGACGCAAACAGACAAAGTGTAGTAAAATAAAGACCTTAATTTCTATTTTACACTTTTTTTCACTACAAGTCTAAAAGAAGACAAATTGCCCAAAATCTCAAAATTGACCAGTGAAAAAACAACAATGTTTTTGCCTGCCGTGTCTCTCCTTAAAAGGGATTTTGTATTCTCTATCACCAAACGTCCAGACTTAACATTTAAACACAAATGTTATCTGTCTTGTTCATTACTGTCCCTCTAATAAAGCTATGTAACTGTGATTTATGCATCAATAAATACTCTTTCAACAGGAGTTAAATATAAATAACTTGTTTCCTTCCTATTGTCTCTCCAGACTGAGTGACTGTAACCTGTCAGAGAGATGCTGTGAAGCTCTGTCCTCAGTTGCAGGATTCAGGAGGGAAGCTGATCTCTGTTGGACTGAAGAGTCCACACTGCACACTAGAGACTTTCAGGTCAAATCAAGTTACTGTTTGTCTTTAATTTGAGATATTTCTATAAACTTTAAGCTTCATTTAATTTAAATAGCCCTTCTCATGTCAGGACTAACATTTTACAATTCCAGACATTTTTTGAATGTTTCCAAAGTATTTTGTTTTTATTTATAATCACACGTCATAAACCATTACATTTTAACTGTGGATGAGATCTATAAATCCTTTTATATTTTAATATAATGTGACTTTGATTCCTGATTCAGTCTCGATTAGTTATCTACAACTTGTTTAGAATAAAACAGGATTCAAACTGAAAAGGGATTTAACATACTAAATATACCAAAAGTCTAGACTCAACATTTAAACACAAAGGTTATCTGTCTTGTTTCCTGTTGTCTCTCCAGACTGAGTGTCTGTAACCTGTCAGAGAGAAGCTGTGAAGCTCTGTCCTCAGTTCTCAGCTCCCAGTCCTCTAGTCTGAGAGAGCTGGACCTGAGTAACAACAACCTGCAGGATTCAGGAGGGAAGCTGATCTCTGTTGGACTGAAGAGTCCACACTGCACACTGGAGATTCTCAGGTCAGATCAAGTTACTGTTTGTCTTTAATTTGAGATATTTCTATAAACTTTAAGCTTCATTTAATTTAAATAGCCCTTCTCATGTCAGGACTAACATTTTACAATTCCAGACATTTTTTGAATGTTTCCAAAGTATTTTGTTTTTATTTATAATCACACGTCATAAACCATTACATTTTAACTGTGGCTGAGATCTATAAATCCTTTTATATTTTAATATAATGTGACTTTGATTCCTGATTCAGTCTCGATTAGTTATGTACAACTTGTTTAGAATAAAACAGGATTCAAACTGAAAAGGGATTTAACATACTAAATATACCAAAAGTCTAGACTCAACATTTAAACACAAAGGTTATCGTCTTGTTTCCTGTTGCCTCTCCAGACTGAGTGTCTGTAACCTGTCAGAGAGAAGCTGTGAAGCTCTGTCCTCAGTTCTCAGCTCCCAGTCCTCTAGTCTGAGAGAGCTTGACCTGAGTAACAACAACCTGCAGGATTCAGGAGGGAAGCTGATCTCTGTTGGACTGAAGAGTCCACACTGCACACTGGAGATTCTCAGGTCAGATCAAGTTACTGTTTGTCTTTAATTTGAGATATTTCTATAAACTTTAAGCTTCATTTAATTTAAATAGCCCTTCTCATGTCAGGACTAACATTTTACAATTCCAGTACATTTCTTTGAATGTTTCCAAAGTATTTTGTTTTTTATTTATAATCACACGTCATTAACCATGACATTTTAACTGTGGCTGAGATCTATAAATCCTTTTATATTTTAATATCATGTGACTTTGATTCCTGATTCAGTCTTGATTAGTTATCTACAACTTGTTTATAATAAAACAGAAAGGATTTAAACTGAAAAGGGATTTAATATACTAATTATACCAAAAGTCCAGATTCAACATTTAAACACAAATGTTATCTGTCTTGTTTCCTGTTGTCTCTCCAGACTGAGTGGCTGTAATCTGTCAGAGAGAAGCTGTGAAGATCTGTCCTCAGTTCTCAGCTCCCAGTCCTCTAGTCTGAGAGAGCTTGACCTGAGTAACAACAACCTGCAGGATTCAGGAGGGAAGCTGATCTCTGTTGGACTGAAGAGTCCACACTGCACACTGGAGATTCTCAGGTCAGATCAAGTTACTGTTTGTCTTTAATTTGAGATATTTCTATAAACTTTAAGCTTCATTTAATTTAAATAGCCCTTCTCATGTCAGGACTAACATTTTACAATTCCGTAATATCTTTGAATGTTTCCAAAGTATTTTGTTTTTATTTATAATCACACATCATTAACCATGACATTTAACTATGGCTGAGATCTATAAATCCTTTTATATTTTAATATCATGTGACTTTGATTCCTGATTCAATCTTGATTAGTTATCTACAACTTCTTTAGAATAAAACAGGATTAAAACTGAAAAGGGATTTAACATACTAAATATACCAAAGGTCTAGACTCAACATTTAAACACAAATGTTATCTGTCTTGTTTCCTGTTGTCTCTCCAGATTGAGTGTCTGTAACATGTCAGAGAGAAGCTGTGAAGCTCTGTCCTCGGTTCTCAGCTCCCAGTCCTCTAGTCTGAGAGAGCTGGACCTTAGTAACAACAACCTGCAGGATTCAGGAGGGAAGCTGATCTCTGTTGGACTGAAGAGTCCACACTGCACACTGGAGACTCTCAGGTCAGAATTCATTAACCCATTCAACTGAATGACCATTTCAATTCTGATGAACTTTAGTTGATAAAACAGCTGACGTGTAGCTTTGTGTCTGCTGATTTGATAAATCAATAAAATCTTGGGCAGTACTTATTAGACTCAGAGAATTACTTACATGTCTCTTCTTACATGAAAAAAACACATGGCTCCACGTGTTGACAGAGGGTTCCTGTATGATGTTCTGTGTATTTACAGTCTGTCAGGCTGTCTGATCTCAGAGGAAGGCTGTTCTTCTCTGGTCTCAGCGCTGATCTCCAACCCCTCCCATCTGAGAGAGCTGGACTTGCGCTACAATCATCCACGAGACTCAGCAGTGCAGCTACTGTCAGCGGGACTGAAGGATCCTCTCTGGAGACTAGACACTCTCAGGTATAAACACTGAGATATTTGTGTAGGAAGTACATCTCCAGGAACTAAAATGATAACTCCCTTTTGTTAATAATTTATGTAGTTTAGACAGATATCTGTATATTAAAGGCACTGCCCATGTTTTTAAGAAACATAATCTTTTCCCCCTTTCCTGGGATCAAATCTGTTTCAACTCGACACAGAAAGGTCCATAAAAACCAAACTTGACGGGAGAATGTGCGGTCCTCCACACAAACTCCACGCAAACTCTGACCCATGCATACGGACATTTTGGAAACGAATTTGAATTGGCGACGCATGGTGAGGTGGTGAACTGAAGTCAGACTGCAGAAAGTAAACGTTTACGGGAATAACGTTTACTCTTAATATTTTCAAGTATTGATGCCACACAAAACAATTTTCATATCATCCATGTTATCATGAAGATCCAGCAGTTATTTGCGCTTATACTGAGTGCTAATTGTTCCATAAACACCTGACAAAACCTGCATGAAAAGTGTGTTTGTCTATTAGACTTCTCGTCTTCAAATTGTATCTCAGGCTGAGGGATACCAATAGTTTATGGTGTGATTTTGGCAAGGTGTCAACAATCACAAATTGTTGTAAACATATAAATACTGCAGTGACACCCGTGCGTAATGCTGCATGATGGCACTGCTGGAGGACTACGCCAATGGAAGAATCAGGAGAGAAAGAGACTTCAGGGACCATGACGATGACTGGCTAATATGCTGATTTAAATTCTCTAAAGCTGTGCTCTCGGATCTATGTTCTGAATTGGGTCCAGTAGGGAGGCCAATACACCGGAACCGTGCCATCTCAGTCCAACCTGGTCCATCCCAGTCCAAATACAGGTCCTCACCACTCTGGGGGCAACCGGCTGTTTCCTGAGGGAAAGTGTTATATATAAATATAATAATCTTCAACTTTATCACTAAGGCTTGTTTGGATATAATACTGTATATAGTTAAATCTGTTAAATCTTATCTTATAGGTCTGTTATATCAAAGCTGTCCCCAAGTGCCATAATGCCTGCTATTTTGGAAGATATTATTAATATAGCTAGTCTATACATCAGGTTTACCTGTACTGTGCGAGAACAGGCCAAAATTATAAGTGAATTTGCAGCAATTCACCAGCATCTGAGAAGTGTTTCGCTTTTTCTCCACCAGTCGTCATGATTTGGCAACAACTGCCAGGGTCACTGACATACTGATCAGCATTCATGAGGTGCTTTGCATTGACTATCTATGGTTAAAAATGGGCGTTTATAGGGCGGGATGAGAGGCTGATTCATGTACGCACACTTGTGGGTAATCTGTGATTTATAAAGGGAACATTGCTTACAGATCTTTGTACGCATGGTTTTATAAATCTGATTTAGTTTTTTGGGCATAAGCCATTTTTGGCTTTTGGGCATACGTACACTTTTAGTAAGGATCCTACGTGCAGTTTTATAAATGAGATCCCTGGTCATTATGATATGATAAAGTATACTAGGAACACACTCTCATACACATCAAATAGCCTATTATAATAACAGCTGATTTCTGGAGCAGAAAACCGCTTTAGAGGGCGGACCGTTGTTGTGCGTACTATGAAATAAAATCCTGACTTAGACCTCCTTTATCTGGAAAGTGTCCTGAGATAACTTCTGTTATGATTGGACACTTTAAAGTAAATTAAACTGAATTAAATATTTTAATTTAATTGATATATGAATATAAAATGAGTAAATTCCAACCCTACATTTGATCAGAATGAAGCTGTGTGTGAGAGAGTGATGTAATGCCACCCCACCCCTATCCACCTCCTTTCAGGGTGGAGCCTGCTGGAGTCAGATGGTTGACACCAGGTCTGAGGAAATGTAAGTGTGTTTTTAATTTCATTAACTGTGACATCACTCATTCAACCCTCTGATGTCATCATCAAAGTGTTGATTGGTTAATAACTGCAGCTGTGTTGTGTCTCCTTCTCTCCATCAGATTCCTGTGAACTCACACTTGACACAAACACAGTGAGCAAAAAACTCAAACTGTCTGACAACAACAGGAAGGTGACACGTGTGGAGGAGGATCAGCCATATCCTGATCATCCAGAGAGGTTTGACTGGTGTCCTCAGCTGCTGTGTAGAGATGGTCTGACTGGTCGCTGTTACTGGGAGGTCGAGAGGAAAGGAGATGTTGATATATCAGTGAGTTACAGAGGAATCAGGAGGAGTGGAGACAGTAGAGACTGTTTGTTTGGATGGAATGATCAGTCCTGGAGTCTGTTCTGCTCTGATGGTGGTTACTCTGTCTGGCACAATAAGAGAAAATCATCCATCTCCTCCTCCTCTGTCTCTGGTAGAGTAGCAGTGTATGTGGACTGTCCTGCTGGCTCTCTGTCCTTCTACACAGTCTCCTCTGACTCACTGATCCACCTCCACACCTTCAACACCACATTCACTCAGCCTCTTTATCCTGGGTTCTGGTTCTGGTCTGATTCCTCAGTGTCTCTGTGTTATGTGTAGGACAGAGAGTCTCTTCCTGTTTCTCACTGCTGAACAGTTGAGTCTCTACAGGATCACACTTACAGAAATATTTCAGGTTATTGTTATAAACTAATGAATGAACTTTGTATAAAATAATTCACAATGATTGATTCCTCGTGAACATTGTAAACTTGTTCCACTTCCATTCCTTTAAAGTTGGATTTCTACAATTTCATGTTTGTGGTCTTTCTTTTTAACTTTTAAAGGAACACATCGACTTATTGGGACTTTGTCTTATTCCCCGTCTCCCCCAGAGTTAGATAAGTCCATACATACCCTTCTCATCTCCGTGCGTGTCGTAACTCTGTCTGGCGCACTCACCGCTAGCCTAGCTTAGCACAGATCCTGGAGGTAACAGGCTCCATCTAGCCTATTGCTCCCAAGTGATTTGTGTAGTTGCAGCGTGTACAAATAACAAGGTCACATTACCGTATCCAAACTGGGAACTATATTCTCAGAAGGCGAAGCACTGCTACTCTCTGCTCCTCACCAAGGGGCTTCTCAGGTGCTGCGAGTAAATCACTCCGCCCAAGTAGCAGAAGTAGCAGTGCTTCGCCTTCTGTGGAGAATAGTTGTATACGGTTAGAAGATGGTTGTGTCTCATGTGACCTTGTTATTTCTACACGCTGTGACTATAATTGTTAGTATATCATCAGTTTATGTGACCTGCGCTGTTAGAAGAATGTATTGTAACTCTAACATTGATTGAACATTGGCGCCATCTACTGGATCATTTGCACTAATTGACTTAATGTCTAAAGGCTTCATAGATCTGTTTACATGTAACTTTATGTACATATATGTATGCACACGCATGTATACACTTTATTATATACACGTATCTGTACAGTCAAATGTTCATGTTTAACGTTACCTTGTTCATCTTTGTTTTTAGCCATAACGTTATGTCTATTTCTGTTGAAAGCAACACCAAGCCGACTCCAATTCCCTTGTGTTTACATTTACTTAGCCAATAAAGCAGTTTCTGATAAAAATCCGAAATAGAAGTTCTTTATTTAAGTATCCTTGCAGACACCCCCAAGTAACAAATTATCTGATATCAGTCAAAGGCATCACAATCTGTGTGTGGACTGGTGCTTCTGTAATGGGTAAATGTCACTCAAGCACCTTCATATTTGTTTTAACTTTAGTGAAATACCCTTAATAGCAAGTAACAAGTGGACGCAACTGTCACTAAGGCTAGCTAGCTCCCCAGCTATAAGCTGTTATTTTTATGATTTTTGATCTTATATTTTGTGACTATACCTTCGTTAAGGTCCTAAGGCGTAAGACAGTTGATGATTGTTGTTTGCTATTTTATTTATGATTGTTGTTCGGACGGCTAAGCTAAAGTAGGTAATGGTGGCAGCATCTGTCTTTTGTTGCCATGGAGACATTCCGATCAGAGTGTTCATCATTTTACTTTTTTATAAGCATGATATATTATTAGCCACATGTTAATTAGTAACATACAAGCACCAGAAAGTAAGCAAAAGAACACTAACATCTGAATTTAAACAATGAGAATATATGTACTGTACTCTCGTTATCAATAAAATTAGGGGGAAAATCACACTGACATAGTGTAGACGACTTAGTTCAGATGTCTTTAGATATGAAGACGTGTGTTTACATGTTTGTAAGGAGACGTCCTTAGTTTAGATGTCTTAAAGAAACACGCCTGCATGATGTTGAAACCTTCAAAGGGGGGTTAAAATCCACATTCAAACACACAACAGTCCACAAGGGCTCACCCACGATCCCAAGGGTGGCAAAGCACAATCCTCATTTTTCTGTGGCTGTGACTTGCATTTTAGCACAATTGTGTAGCGTTCTGTCAGCAGAAGACGGCAAAACACCATCGTCCAGTCCATTAAGGTGACGAAAAGGCGAAATCACTCAACCTCTGTACGGAGAATACTTGTTATTACCTTCTGGCTTACATTTTAGCATCCCCTTGGCGCTTAAACAGAGATACAAAAACTCTTTTATTCCTCGTTCCATTCAGGCACTCAACTCATCTAAGAGGAGGTGATAGCCCTTGCTTATATTCATTACCCCTGTATTTATTTATCTTAATTATTATTATGTACTGTTTGAGTTTTTGTAGTTCTTTTTACTTTTGTTATGTTTCTTAAATCTGAAGTAATTTTTCAAACTGAAAAAAAAGCAGGTTTGGTGAATAATTGCTTCTAAATTGCCAAAATAATGCTCAATTCCAGTTGGTGACGTGATGCCTGTTTGTTGCCAAGCGGTAAAAAAACAACAACCATAGACCAAAACTAAAGAAGAGGAGGACGCATAACGACTGATAGTGTCATGGAAACACGCATGGTGCAGGCTCTGCCACCATGGTAACAGATGATGATCACCCCGACAACGGTGGTGATGAAGTTAACGTTACACACCTTCGGCCATGAAGTTCATAATCAAAGTGTTTTTTACTTTTACTTCTAATACTTAAGTACATTTAATGTCAGAACATTACTTTTGATACATAAGTACAGTAAATATCAGATACTGTAACTTTTACTCAAGTAATATTCTAAAAGGAGACTTTAACTTCTACCAAAGTCATTTTCTGGTAACATACTTGTAATTTTACTCAGGTATTGCTTTCGAGTACTTTCTACAAGACAATATAGGTTACTTTGTTGGATTCAAAAACTTAAAACTGCAGGTTTAGTTTAGTTTGTGCTGATGTTGTAATCTTACAATAATATAACATTTAAATTGAAATAAAATAGATTAAAATGACTGTATTCCTCTTATGATAATGCCACAAAAATGTCTAACAGTTAAATAAAAACTAGAACGGATTCTTAAGAAAATAAAAAACCTCAGATAATCCCATTCTTTACATGACCGTAGTTTACTAGAGGGAATATTTTATATATTGTCCTCTGCTGCCTCCCTCAGGATTGTTAGAGCAACAGCAGGCAAACTGCTTTAGCTCAGTCAACAAGAAATTATATAACTGTGCTCCACTTATTTTATTCTACAGCCATATTTATAAATAATAAATAAATAGTAAAATAACACCCAAGTGCATACTGGGGATTTTCTTTCGGCTTCACAAACAAACAGCAAAGGAGATCAGTGCCTCAGGAATGTTAGAGCAACAGCAGGCAAACTGGTATAGCTCAGTCAACAAGAACAAATGAATGCTTTATAAATGCAATCTGGTTCACATATTTGAACATATAATGATATGTAGCAATAATAATAAATAAAAACTAAAATAACACCCAATGTGAATACCATTTTCTTTAGGCTACTCAAACAAACAGCAAAGGAGATCTGTGCTTGATTAGTGTGGCCTGACTTACTTAAACATGCATTGTATCATTTTTTAAGTTGATTCTTAGCAAAGGCCCCTTTGTTCTTTCACCAATATTTGCTTATTCATGTGTAATTACTTCCACCAACTAATCAAAGTATTCTCGTAAGAGTAGAATCTGACATTCAGAATCATTCAGAATACATACGGCCACCATGTAGTGCCTCCATCTTTATAATTCATTAACCAAAGAGGGACATACCTCCATCTTTATAATACATTAGTCAAAGAGAGACATACCTCCATCTTTATAATACATTAACCAAAGAGAGACATACCTCCATCTTTATAATACATTAACCAAAGAGAGACATACCTCCATCTTTATAATACATTAACCAAAGAGAGACATACCTCCATCTTTATAATTCATTAACCAAAGAGAGACATACCTCCATCTTTATAATACATTAACCAAAGAGAGACATACCTCCATCTTTATAATACATTAGTCAAAGAGAGACATACCTCCATCTTTATAATTCATTAACCAAAGAGGGACATACCTCCATCTTTATAATACATTAACCAAAGAGAGACATACCTCCATCTTTATAATACATTAACCAAAGAGAGACATACCTCCATCTTTATAATACATTAGTCAAAGAGAGACATACCTCCATCTTTATAATACATTAACCAAAGAGTGACATACCTCCATCTTTATAATTCATTAACCAAAGAGGGACATACCTCCATCTTTATAATACATTAACCAAAGAGTGACATACCTCCATCTTTATAATACATTAACCAAAGAGAGACATACCTCCATCTTTATAATACATTAGTCAAAGAGAGACATACCTCCATCTTTATAATACATTAGTCAAAGAGAGACATACCTCCATCTTTATAATACATTAACCAAAGAGAGACATACCTCCATCTTTATAATACATTAACCAAAGAGTGACATACCTCCATCTTTATAATACATTAGTCAAAGAGAGACATACTTCCATCTTTATAAGACATTAACCAAAGAGGGACATACCTCCATCTTTATAATACATTAACCAAAGAGAGACATACCTCCATCTTTATAATACATTAACCAAAGAGAGACATACCTCCATCTTTATAATACATTAACCAAAGAGAGACATACCTCCATCTTTATAATACATTAACCAAAGAGTGACATACCTCCATCTTTATAATACATTAACCAAAGAGGGACATACCTCCATCTTTATAATACATTAACCAAAGAGAGACATACCTCCATCTTTATAATACATTAACCAAAGAGAGACATACCTCCATCTTTATAATACATTAACCAAAGAGTGACATACCTCCATCTTTATAATACATTAACCAAAGAGGGACATACCTCCATCTTTATAATACATTAACCAAAGAGGGACATACCTCCATCTTTATAATACATTAACCAAAGAGAGACATACCTCCATCTTTATAATACATTAACCAAAGAGAGACATACCTCCATCTTTATAATACATTAACCAAAGAGTGACATACCTCCATCTTTATAATACATTAACCAAAGAGGGACATACCTCCATCTTTATAATACATTAGTCAAAGAGAGACATACCTCCATCTTTATAATACATTAACCAAAGAGAGACATACCTCCATCTTTATAATACATTAACCAAAGAGGGACATACCTCCATCTTTATAATACATTAACCAAAGAGAGACATACCTCCATCTTTATAATACATTAACCAAAGAGAGACATACCTCCATCTTTATAATACATTAACCAAAGAGAGACATACCTCCATCTTTATAATACATTAGTCAAAGAGAGACATACCTCCATCTTTATAATACATTAGTCAAAGAGAGACATACCTCCATCTTTATAATACATTAACCAAAGAGTGACATACCTCCATCTTTATAATACATTAGTCAAAGAGAGACATACCTCCATCTTTATAATACATTAACCAAAGAGTGACATACCTCCATCTTTATAATACATTAGTCAAAGAGAGACATACCTCCATCTTTATAATACATTAACCAAAGAGTGACATACCTCCATCTTTATAATACATTAGTCAAAGAGAGACATACCTCCATCTTTATAATACATTAACCAAAGAGTGACATACCTCCATCTTTATAATACATTAACCAAAGAGAGACATACCTCCATCTTTATAATACATTAGTCAAAGAGAGACATACCTCCATCTTTATAATACATTAACCAAAGAGTGACATACCTCCATCTTTATAATTCATTAACCAAAGAGAGACATACCTCCATCTTTATAAGACATTAACCAAAGAGGGACATACCTCCATCTTTATAATACATTAACCAAAGAGTGACATACCTCCATCTTTATAATACATTAACCAAAGAGAGACATACCTCCATCTTTATAAGACATTAACCAAAGAGGGACATACCTCCATCTTTATAATACATTAACCAAAGAGTGACATACCTCCATCTTTATAATACATTAGTCAAAGAGAGACATACCTCCATCTTTATAATACATTAACCAAAGAGTGACATACCTCCATCTTTATAATACATTAACCAAAGAGAGACATACCTCCATCTTTATAATACATTAGTCAAAGAGAGACATACCTCCATCTTTATAATACATTAACCAAAGAGTGACATACCTCCATCTTTATAATTCATTAACCAAAGAGAGACATACCTCCATCTTTATAATACATTAACCAAAGAGTGACATACCTCCATCTTTATAATTCATTAACCAAAGAGGGACATACCTCCATCTTTATAATACATTAACCAAAGAGAGACATACCTCCATCTTTATAATACATTAACCAAAGAGAGACATACCTCCATCTTTATAATACATTAACCAAAGAGGGACATACCTCCATCTTTATAATACATTAACCAAAGAGGGACATACCTCCATCTTTATAATACATTAACCAAAGAGAGACATACCTCCATCTTTATAATACATTAACCAAAGAGAGACATACCTCCATCTTTATAATACATTAACCAAAGAGAGACATACCTCCATCTTTATAATACATTAACCAAAGAGAGACATACCTCCATCTTTATAATACATTAACCAAAGAGAGACATACCTCCATCTTTATAATACATTAACCAAAGAGAGACATACCTCCATCTTTATAATACATTAACCAAAGAGAGACATACCTCCATCTTTATAAGACATTAGCCAAAGAGTGACATACCTCCGCCTTTCGCCCCAGGCAGTGTAATTATTTTTTTTTGTTCCGTTACCTCCAACCCCCATTCTGCGCTCTGGGACCTCCCACTTTACAAATTAAGCACTGTATATCAGGCATTTGCAGCCTACACTGTGCATTGTTTTAGTTTGTCAGTATTTCCACCATATTTGTGTATTGATGATATACATGGCAGTCAAAACCATAGGCACAGTTTAAAGTTGATTCAGCCACTTACTCTTAATTTCGCTGACACACCAGCGTCTGCGCCCGTACCCAGTACGAAATTGTATTTCATTAGATTATTTCCTGAATTGTTGGTATGTGATGGTAACACTGCATTTAAATACATACAATTTTGAATAGGTTAAATTATATTTTATTACATTTTTTTCAGTACCCTTTAAACTATTATTTTCATCCTTTTTGGGAGGGTCCAAGTCTCAGCTAGGTGGGTCGGCCCCCCCCCACAATACTCCCCGTAATTCAAACAGTGATTTCACTGATAGATGGGAGAAATTCCTACACAATGTAGCTTTAACTTATTGGGTTATTGGGTGATTAGAGTTCAAATGTATTGGTTTCTAATAAGCATCTGCTAGAGTTTATAAAACGCCCGGTGGCACCAAGAACAACGTTCAAACGTTGTGAGAATTGTGACATATTATGACCCTTTTGGCTTTCCATACTTAGGGCCCAGCCACAGAAGGGCCGTGTGTGTGTGTGTGTGTGTGTGTTTGTGTGTGCGTGCGTGCGTGCGTTCGTGCGTGCTTGTGTGCATGTGTGTGTGTGTGTGTGTATGTATTTCTGTCTGTCTGTCTGTCTGTCTGTGTGTGTGTGTGTGTGTATGTCTGTCTGTCTGTGTGTGTGTGTGTGTATGTCTGTCTGTCTGTGTGTGTGTGTGTGTGTGTGTGTGTGTGTGTGTGTGTGTGTGTGTGTGTCTGTGTGTCTATCTGTTTGTGTGTGTGTGTGTGTGTGTATCTGTGTGTGTATCTTTGTGTGTGTGTGTCTGTGTATGTGTGTGAGTGTGTGTGTGTGTGTGTGTATGTGCGAGCCTGTGTGTGTGTGTGTGTGTGTGTGTGTATGTGTATGTGCGCGCCTAAATGTGTACGTGTGTATGTGCAAGCCTGTGTGTGTGTGTGTGTGTGTGTGTGTGTGTGTGTGTGTGTTGCATCATGGCCAGTCCACCTTAAATCTCTCCTCGCTGCAGCACGTGACCGTATTCCTGGAAAGTTCCTGGAAACGCTTCTTTTGTGTTCATGCTGATTTATCGGTTATCAGGCGGCTCGGTGGACTCGGTCTGTCCGCAGCGCAGTAACGGGCGGACCGCGGACGGACACCGTGTTTGGGACATTCGTGGTGCTTCTGTAGCTATCTGGGAAACGGAAATAAATCGGTATTTTTCTGTTTGTTTACCGTCTTTACCGGAGCGCTGCAGCTCGGTCTGACTGACTGACGGCTGAGATCTGACGGCTGGAACAAGACCCGCCATTTGTGCATTAAACTTAAAGCACAGAGAACCATAAAAGCATACATGAGAGGGACTCTTCTGTGGATTTTAGACCGTAAATGTTGCCCGGCATGTGGGGCTGTTCGTGGAGAATTAACTGGCATCGCTGGTCCTGAGCCAACGGCTTTGGCTAGTTAGCAGCAGCTAGCTCAGACAGCAAAGCTCTTAGGTAATGTATGCATGTATTTGATCAGCCAACATTAAGTAACATTATGAAGTTTATTGCAGGTTAAGCGGGGGTGATAAGCACCAGTCCGTGGAGAGCACCTGTGCTGAAACTGTAACGTTAGTCCAATAAAAATTAGTTGTTTTTTATGGGCAGAATTTAAGAGTAAACTATAAAGAACAGGAGCAAATAGTAGTTTCATTTTTTGACACCTTAATATACCAGCTAACTACTGAGTAAACGTAAAATTGGAAGAATTCTGAATGTAATTTGGCATAGCGTCACAATTAACCCCGTTCGTCGCTCAAAAACGGACTGTGTGCCAAACTCAATTGATTATTTCAGCGATTTAACGTAACCTCAAATCTGCTGGAAAATGTGTTTTTATTACTGTCCAGTTTTATTTCTAATCTGCTGACAAAACGCGATTCGGAAAGTGTGTGTGTGTGTGTGTGTGTGTGTGTGTGTGTGTGTGTGTGTGTGTGTGTGTGTGTGTGTGTGTGTGTGTGTAAAAGATCAATAGATTATCTAAAATCTATCTCTTTCAAATTCTGTGTAAAATGGTTAGCAATTTAACGTTAACATCGCTTGTTTAAATCTGCTGGGAAACATGTTTTTATTACAGTCCAGCCTTAATTTCTACAGACAAGAAGCAATTCAGCTAGAAAATGAAAGATATGAATCTAAAATCTATCACCATATGCCAAGTTATTTGTCAAATCTCAGCAATTTAACGTTAACATCGCTTGTTGAAATCTGCTTTTTTTAATTCTTCACAGACTCTGAAACTGCATAAAAACTGTATTTACTTACTACTATATATATATATATATATATATATATATATATATATATATATATATATATATATATATATATATAAATATAAATATAAATATAAATTAGATATATTGATGTTTTTTACCTTTGTAACAACCAGTAGATGTGATGAGAAACACAAGAGACATTAATACAATTAAGAATAAAACACCTTCTTAAATCTGTCCGTTTTCGAGCGATGAACGGGAATAATTGTTACGCTACGCCAAATTACATTCAAAATTCTTGGAATTTTACGTCTCCTCGGTGGTTAGTAGGTGGTTTATGAATGTGTCTGAAAGATTAAAAAAAACTATTTACTTCTGTTCTTTACAATCCACTCTTAAATTCGGCCCGCAAGAAACAACTCCTATATATTCAGATAGATTATAAAATGGAGACATCTCTGACGTTACGCCAAATTACATTCAAAATTCACATTTTCCACGTCGCCGCGTGCAAACATGTTCTTTATAGTTTCTTCTTAATTCCTACAAAACAAAATCAGCCAATCGGTATTTATTAAGATACCAGAGATATAGAGATTACAACCAACATTTTAAACATGTAACCGTGATGAAAAACACGTTTGTTTTTCTAGTAGGCTAAAGAATGGGGGGGCGAACCCTGCTACATTACGCCAAACTCTTTTCAGATTTCCAGCAATTTAAGGTCGCCTGGTTTGTCGGCTCGTGTACAAATCTGCTTAAAATAAAACCCAGTATGTATTGTGTTTACTACTTCCACTCTTGAATTCGGCATTCAATAAGAAGCTTCCACTGCTTCCTTTAAGACCGATAAAGGTATGTTGTGTAATATCACAGGGATAGGAATGCTAAAAGATAGTTTACATATTACATTTTTATCAGTTAATATGAATGTGTTCTTGTGTGTCAATAACTTAACTTTGTTTAAAGTGTACTAAACTGAATATCTTATTAAGCCCTTCAGACCTGAATCATCACATTAAATCAAAATTTAAATGACAAATATTTATGTCTTTATTATATTTTTGTCTGCGGTGTTTGGTGTTTTGACTGCGAGTTTAAAATGGCTTGTTTTTAACCATGAATATCTGAAGTTTATTGACATTTTTTGCTGATTATTCTCTGGTTTGATTGTTAAAAATGTCAGAAAATAGTACACACACACACTCTCTCTCTCTCTCACACACACACACACACACACGTTAACAGTGTCATGTTTTGAATCTACCAGGGACTTAATGTTCTATAAAAATCAACAAAGAAATATTTTTTTTCGACATTTGACCCTTTTTGTCGGTAGTGAGGGAATTACTGGAATTGTTGGGGGCTTTGTAAATTATAGAGTAGGTCTAGACCTACTCTATCTGTAAAGTGTCTCAAGATAACTCGACTTGTTATGATTTGATACTATAAATTGAATTGAATTATAGTTTTTCACACTTTTTTTGTGAATTATTTCCAACATTTTTTATGATTTTTCTTTTTTTTGAATGAGTTTTTACCGACTGTTTTTTGTTGGTTGTTTTGTTGCATTTTTGAAATTTTTAGTGACTCTTTTGACGCGTATTGTTGCTTGTTTTTCTCAACATTATTTGATGCTATTTGTTGGTGTTTTTTACTGACTTTTTTTTGACTGTTTTTGTTGCTTTTTTGGAACTTACTTCTGAAGTTTTTGACACTTTTTTTGTCGCTTGTTCTTTATCGCTTATTTTGGCGACTTTTTGACGCGTTTTGTGATTATTTTTTGCAACTTTTTAGTGACTTTTTCGACACTTATTGTTGCTTTCATTTGTCTTTACCAATGTTTCTGATGCATTCTTTTTTTTTTAGGTTACTGACTTTTTTGACACGTTTTCTGATTATTTTTTGCAACTTTTTTGACACTTGCTTTTATTTTTTAGACTTTACTGATGTTTCTGATGCATAATGTTTTGGGGGATTATTACAGGGGAGGGGGGGTGGCATGCAGCAAAGGGCTGCAGGTCGGAGTCGAACCTGCGTCTGATGGATAAGGAACTTTTTTTAGGTAGAGTTTTCCCAGGGCTGTATATGGTAATAACCTCTGTGAGGCGATTGTCATTTCCCTGCTCTGCTGTATATTTCCGGTAGAAACCGGTGCAGGCCCCGTCCCACGCCAGAGGGTCTGCCGGTCGGGACTGTCCAATGACCTGCCAGTCCTCCGAGTCCTCAGAAACCCTCGAGAGCGACCGCCGAGCCAACGCCAACGCCAGCGCTGTGGAATCAGACGAGAGCACCATCGCCGTAGCCATGAAGGACCTGAGGAACACAGGTACGCTCGCACCTGCACGCTGCTGGGCAACATGCTGCTGAATGTCACCACACCAGAAGACAACTTGCTTGCTCTTGGGGGGGGGGAGGATTTATGGACTTGTTGGGTCTTTGTAAATTATAGAGTGTGGTCTAGACCTACTCTATGTTGGAAAAAGATACAAAAATGCAGAATAAATAAATAAAGAAAATCCCAAAAAAAATTTAAAATGCTGAAAAAAGTGACCACAAAAAATACCACCAAAAGGTGACAAAAAATTGTTTAAAAAAAAGTGACAAAAACATTTTAAAAAAGGTGAGAAAAAAAAAGACCTCAACAAAAAAACAAAACGTCAAAAAGAATTGGAAAAAAAATATCCACAAAAACGTTGAGAAAAGTGAAGAAAAAGAACAACTAAATGTTGAAATTTGGACCCAGAAAAACCCAAAGTAGCATCATGGTCAACGAGAAGACAACTTGCTTGCTCTTGGGGGGGAATTTATGGACTTGTTGGGTCTTTGTAAATTATAGAGTGTGGTCTAGACCACACTCTATCTGTAAAGTGTCTTGAGATAACTCCTGTTATGAATTGATACTATAAATAAAATAGAATTAAACACAAGGGTTACGTTCTATCTGCCTCTATCTACCACACAACTTCAATTAGTTAATGTCCCTTTTTACTGAAAGGCAGATAGAACGTAACCCTTGTGTTTAATTCTATTTTATTTATAGTATCAATTCATAACAGGAGTTATCTCAAGACACTTTACAGATAGAGTGTGGTCTAGACCTACTCTATAATTTACAAAGACCCAACAAGTCCATAAATTCAGGCGCACATACATTTTTTCACTTTTTTATGTTTTTTTTTGATTTCTTTTTTTTGTCACCTTTTTGAAATTTTTTTAAAATGTTTTTGTCAATTTTTAACAAGTTTTTTTGTCACTTTTTTAAAACAAATTTTTGTCACCTTTTGGCTATGTTTTTGGTGGTTTTTCAGCATTTTAAAAATCTTTTTGATTTTCTTTATTTATTTATTCTGCATTTTTGTAGCTTTTTTCAACATTTGTCACTTTTCTCAACGTTCTTTTGTCATAGTTCTGATATAGAAAGTTTTTGTAAAGGGGTCAAATTACACCAGAGGACATCAGGAGAGTTAAACAGTCTGTTATTGAACTGGAAAACGTGTCACTTCCTGTCACCGTTTCCCTCCGTTAAAAGGTTCAGGGTGCAGCACGTAATCCTAACGACTGAAACTAAAAGATGTAATGATTATAGTCAGACTTCTCCAGCTTTTAGTCTTTAAGCTTTTAGCTTAAGACTGTTATTTATGTAATATGTAATATGTAGTGTGTGTGTGGTTGTGTGGTTGTGTGTTGTGGTGTGTGTGTGTGTGTGTGTGGTTGTGTGGTTGTGTGTTGTGGTGTGTGTGTGTGTGGTTGTGTGGTTGTGTGGTTGTGTGTTGTGGTGTGTGTGTGTGTCCTATTCTTTTGAAAGAGAACAGGACTCAACCCATTAAATGGAGTCTGGTGGGTTTAGTTCTAGTGCTCTCAGAGCTGTAAACAGTGAAGGTCTCAAAGAGGTTTAAAAGCTCTATCTCTGTAGGGATCCATCCCATAATGTTGTCAGACACTTAGAATAATAATCTGAGTCTGTCAGCAGCAACAACAGAACTCTAACTGCTGCTGAACATTAGTCCTGTAGGGTTACATTACAGCTCGGTTCTGGTTTAATACTGGACCAGTTTCACAGATTGTTGTTCTCATCAGACACAGAAAAATAAGGTTGAGGTTGAAAACCATAGATAGATAGATAGATAGATAGATAGATAGATAGATAGATAGATACTTTATTGATCCCAAGGGGAAATTCCAGGTCCCAGTAGCTTAAAGACATCACACACAACATACACATACATCACAAAAAGGATGATAAAATAACAAATCAACATGAATAATATGGACAATAAAAGAAAAGATGCAAAATAAAAAGTAAGGAGCAAGACCTAGTAATATAAAAACTATAGCAGTACAAGGATAAAGTTTTTAAAAAGAGACAGCATTAAATATAAAGTAGACAGTAGGATAGACTAATGTAGTGTACTGGAGGGAATGTACTTAGTTACATTCCTGTGGGGGTGTGTGTGTGTGTGTGTGTGTGTGTGTGTGTGTGTGTGTGTGTGTGTGTGTGTGTGTGTGTGTGTGTGTGTGGACGCTAAAAGTCTCCGTTAGCACCAGAGCTAACCGCGCTGGGTCAGGACTATCGGCGTCACTTTGACCCAGTTAGGTTCGGGTAAAGGTCGGGGGTCGTCTTATTAAAGGTACGTTTCCATGACGCGGGACGAGACCGGGACAGTTGGGTTTAGGAAAAGAAGAACGGGCCCAGCGTAGAACAGGAGAACATTTACTCTTCTTCTCTTGTCACGTGTTTTCGAGCTTTCTTTGAGGGTTTTGTCCCTTTTTCAACGTGAAGATTTCGTCGATTTTTGCCGTATTTCTTCTTTTTTAACGCTTTTCTCTTTGTGGCATTTAACATTCTTTTTTTTTTTTAGCTTTCTGACCCTTTCTTCAATGTGACACTTTTATCGACTTTTTGCTGCATTTTAACATCGTTTGTCACATTTTTCAATGTTTTTGTCACATTTTTCAATGTTTTTGTCACATTTTTCAATGTTTTTGTAGTTTCTTTCGTTGTTTCCAGTTAAAGATGAACAGTCTTTTACACACAGAATAACTTTAACTTCGACAGGATGGAAACAGAACAAAAGATCCAAATGTTCAGAAGTCAGTTTGGCTCGGGGCTGCAGGAAGTTTAACTTTAATCCAATCACAAGCTGTGTGTTTGTGTGTGTAACAACACATTGTAAATTGTAATTTCCCCATGGGGGCTCAATAAAGAGTATAAATTAAATCATAAATGAAATGCACTTAGTTACATTCCAGCGGTGACAGGTGTGTGTGTGTGTGTGTGTGTGTGTGTGTGTGTGTGTGTGTGTGTGTGTGTGTGTGTGTGTGTGTGTGTGTGTGTGTGTGTGTGTGTGTGTGTGTGTGTGTGTGTGTGTGTGTGTGTGTGTGTGTAACAACACATTGTAAATTGTAATTTCCCCTTTGGGGCTCAATAAAGAGTATAAATTAAATCATAAATGAAATGTACGTAGTTACATTCCAGCGGTGACAGTAGCCTCTGTGTGTGTTTGTGCCCCCAGGCTGGTACTGGGGCAGCCTGACCGCAAACGAAGCCAAGGAGATCCTGCAGGACGCCTCGGAGGGCACCTTCCTGGTGCGGGACAGCTCCCAGCGGGACTACCTGTTCACCATCTCGGCCATGACGTCGGCCGGCCCCACCAACCTGCGCATCGAGTACAAACACGGCAAGTTCAAGCTGGACTCGGTGGTCCTGGTGAAGCCCAAGCTGAAGCAGTTCAGCAGCGTGGTGCACCTGGTGGAGCACTACGTGCAGCTGTCCCGCGCCAGCGACAAAGCAGCAGCGGTGGCGGCATCAGCAGCGGCTGCAGCGGCATCGAACTCTCAGCCCAACGGCACGGTGCAGCTGCTGCTCACCAAGCCGGTGTACACGGCCACGCCGGCGCTGCAGCACCTCTGCCGCATCGCCATCAACCGGAGGACGAGGCGCGTGCAGGAGCTGCCGCTGCCCAACCGGCTGAAGGACTACCTGACAGACTACACCTACAACGTGTAGCGGATGGATTCAATCCCATCATGCACTGCTCCGATAGGAACCGGCAGCAATGACCAGCCGGAGGGACGCGCCTCCGCGGGACGTCCGGTCGACTAGTCGGAAGGTTGGAGTCCCTGAAGTTGCCGTGAACTTGTGCCGCTGCAGTACGAGGCCGAAATACCCAAAACACAGCAGTGGAGGTGTAGCCTGAGTACTTGTATGACCCGTCAGTACTGCTCTGTGGTACTTTTTTTATTTTTTATTACTTTTAAAGATTATTTTGGGGGCTTATCTGCCTTTTTAATGGACAGGACAGCTAGGGGAGAGAGAGAGAGAGAGAGAGAGAAGACTTCACAGGTCGGACTCGAACGCTGGACCTCTGCGTTGAGGCATAAGTCTCTGTGTATATGTGCGCCTGCTCTACCCGCTGAACCAACCCGGCCACTTCGCTCTGCGGTACTTTAACCGACCACAACGTGAGTTTAAGACCTTCCCCCGCGGTGCTGTGGAGGAAGGTCTGGACATAACATTACATTATGTCATTTAGCTGATCATTTATCCAAAGAGACTTCCAATTGATCTAGATATGTCAGAGGTCACACACCTCTGGAGCTACTAGGGCTTAACTGCCTTGCTCAGGGACACATTGGTTGATGTATTGCGGTGGGAATTGAACCTGGGTCTCCCACACCAAAAGCATGCGTAATATTCCCTCGCCGCTCATTGAAAATGAGTTAAAACGCACGTCAATCGCTGCGCGTCTGAAAAGACCTCACACGTGCACGCTGTGAACCGTGCTGATCTCTTTCCAAAATGTTTTACTCGTATGAGCCTCTTTCTGACCAAGTAGTTACAGGAACAGTCCACTTCTAAACAGTTCTGCTAACTACTCTCCCCCCAGAAACAATTTTGCCATTTGCATTTAAGATTTAAGATTTAACTTTATTGACCCACATCGTGGGAAATTTGTCTTGGGCACTGAACCCATGCTGCAGCCATAGTAAAAACTAACAACACAGACAGCATGTACACACAACACACCGTACTATGGTCCTGATGGTGTTTAAAAAACCAACATGGTGTCATGCAATGCATCAGTTAAAGGTCCCATGACATGGTGCTCTTTGGATGCTTTTATATAGACCTTAGTGGTCCCCAAATACTGTATCTGAAGTCTCTTTTATATAGACCTTAGTGGTCCCCAAATACTGTATCTGAAGTCTCTTTTATATAGACCTTAGTGGTCCCCAAATACTGTATCTGAAGTCTCTTTTATATAGACCTTAATGGTCCTCTAATACTGTATCTGAAGTCTCTTTTATATAGACCTTAATGGTCCCCTAATACTGTATCTGAAGTCTCTTTTATATAGACCTTAGTGGTCCCTCTAATACTGTATCTGAAGTCTCTTTTATATAGACCTTAGTGGTCCCCTAATACTGTATCTGAAGTCTCTTTTATATAGACCTTAGTGGTCCCCTAATACTGTATCTGAAGTCTCTTTTATATAGACCTTAGTGGTCCCCCTAATACTGTATCTGAAGTCTCTTTTATATAGACCTTAGTGGTCCCCTAATACTGTATCTGAAGTCTCTTTTATATAGACCTTAGTGGTCCTCTAATACTGTATCTGAAGTCTCTTTTATATAGACCTTAGTGGTCCCCTAATACTGTATCTGAAGTCTCTTTTATATAGACCTTAGTGGTCCCCTAATACTGTATCTGAAGTCTCTTTTATATAGACCTTAGTGGTCCCCTAATACTGTATCTGAAGTCTCTTTTATATAGACCTTAGTGGTCCCCTAATACTGTATCTGAAGTCTCTTTTATATAGACCTTAGTGGTCCTCTAATACTGTATCTGAAGTCTCTTTTATATAGACCTTAGTGGTCCCTCTAATACTGTATCTGAAGTCTCTTTTATATAGACCTTAGTGGTCCCCTAATACTGTATCTGAAGTCTCTTTTATATAGACCTTAGTGGTCCCCCTAATACTGTATCTGAAGTCTCTTTTATATAGACCTTAGTGGTCCCCTAATACTGTATCTGAAGTCTCTTTTATATAGATCTTAGTGGTCCTCTAATACTGTATCTGAAGTCTCTTTTATATAGACCTTAGTGGTCCTCTAATACTGTATCTGACCAACTGCCACTTGTGTCTATTTAGGAGCTTTTCCTGTAACTACTTGGTTGGAAAGCGGTTTATGTGGAGAAGGGAAAAGACCCTGCCCTGAAGTAGGAGCTGAAAGAGTTACAGGAACTGCAGTCCGAGGAGCTTAATAATCCCCAAATTGGTCCAGTCCGAATACGAGAAATAAAGGGTTCTAGGAAGGTTATGTTCTAGGAACATAACCAATCATGGATGCAATCATCCCTCCGGTCGGAAAGAGGCTTTTATTTTAGACTGCAGTCGACCACCAGAGGAGCTGGAATCCATTTAGTAGTTTGCTCTCAAACTACAGCTTCAACTAACAGGTATAATGGTAAATAAAAACTACAGCCGACGATACCGGCTTCAAATGTCTGGGTTGTCTCTGACCAAAAAGTCAGCAAAACCCCAAAATATTCAGTTTTTTTATTGTTATATAAAATGATTGAATCCTCCCAAACCGAGACTTCCTTCACTTGGTAAATTATCTCCTAAACTAACAAACATCATATGTTTCATTTATTCACAAATACATCAAAAAGCAAAGACACACACACAGAGACAGAAACAGATAGAAACAGACAAAAAAGGGACCAAACTGTCCGTTAAAAGGCGACCGACATCATACGTGTCATTCGTGGCTCAATTCAAACATTTATTGTAAATAGAGTCCCGTGGTGGACACAGGAAGGGGCGGGGCTTCCCTCCCTGTCAGTAAACCGGCATCCCAAATATCTGATTCACTACACTTTAAAGACTCTTAAATTCATGTTTACAAGAGCCAGGGTCGTAAACAGAGCCGGGGTCAAAGCGCCGATATCTCTGTTGTTCAAAAACCTTCAAACGCAGGAAACGGAGGCCTGTGATTGGCCGACGGATGGCCATGAGAAGTTCACTCGGGGCCGACCGATTGGCAAGGCGGCCGGACGGCGTTTCCTGCAGGCGCCGCGTTGTTTTTCATCTCGACGCTCTGCGTCACGGCCGAGTCAGAGTCTGAGTTTGTGTTGGACTTCGTCCCCCCTCCTGGGACGGAGGACTCTGGGACTCTGGGCCAATCACAGCGCAGGAAAACAAAGGCCCGCTCTGTGCCGCCACATCAAAGTTCAGTTAAAACCCAATCCAGACTGATCTCATGAAGTGTGTGTGTGTGTGTGTGACACGCCAATCCTTATGCCGTTTTGGCGTGTTATCAAGACGCGTCATTTAATTTAATTTCTTTATTTGATCAGGGACAACGCACAAAAAACATTAGTCTATAAAAGAAGAGAGGTTTATAGCAAAAAATGCTAATTTCCACCCACAGTCCCTGCACAGGTTGATGTTATACTTACAAAAGTTTATAAAATATATACACAATAATACATGAAAGCATTACTTCACTCACATCATAAAAACACTCTCCACTAGGACTGTGCTCCACTGAAGAAATTCGTAGTCGACTAACGCTCGTTCAACTGTACCGACTAATCGATTAGTTGATTTAATCGACAGATCTGTAAATCTGAGTTTCTCCACTAAGAGTCGTGTTAAAGCACCACTTTAATTCTTGTGTTTACCAGAGATGTGCTCGTACGTTTCTTGGAAATAAGTCATTCAGCATGAAAACAGCATCAGACATGACTAATGGACTAAAGAGATCTAAGTTGACTAAGACCAAAACCACCCATTAGTCGACTAATCCACTAAGAGGGAGCAGCTCTACTCTCCACTTCAGGAATCTATCACTCACTCAGTCAGTTTACATCGTTCATATCACAGTCATTCAGTGCTACAGGTTTGCTTTGATAATAACCACTGTTTGGTCAGGCGTGTTAAAAGTACTATAATGTGTGCATGAAATAATTTTGTTTTGGAAGAGTGTTCCAAAGGCTCGCTGCTTTATAAGAAATAAGAAAATCGCTTTTTAGGGTGTTTATCAACACCGTTCGGACGCCATTGACCTACAGTACAGGCCAAAAGTTTGGACACACCTTCTCATTCAATGAGTTTCCTTTTTATTTTCATGACTATTTACATTGTAGATTCTCACTGAAGGCATCAAAACTATGAATGAACACATATGGAATTATGTACTTAACAAAAAAGTGTGAAATAACTGAAAACATGTCTTATATTTTAGATTCTTCAAAGTAGCCACCCTTTGCTTTTTTTATTAATAAGGGAAATAATTCCACTAATGAACCCTGAAAAAGCACACCTGTGAAGGTAAAACCATTTCAGGTGACTACCTCATGAAGCTCATTGAGAGAACACCAAGGGTTTGCAGAGTTATCAAAAAAAAGCAAAGGGTGGCTACTTTGAAGAATCTAAAATATAAGACATGTTTTCAGTTATTTCACACTTTTTTGTTAAGTACATAATTCCATATGTGTTCATTCATAGTTTTGATGCCTTCAGTGAGAATCTACAATGTAAATAGTCATGTAAATAAAAAGGAAACACATTGAATGAGAACTTTTGGCCTGTACTGTACATTACGTGTGGATTTTTGCCATAGCGAGTAGCATGAAGGGAAGTAAGTCCGTGTAGGGGTAAAACACAGGAGCCTCACCCAGGAGAGGACAGGAAGTTGTTCTCGCCATAGTGAGGTCCTCTGTATACACGTGGAGAGCTGAAAATGCGTGCAGATAACACGCCACGTGGCTTTAGGAGAGTGGCATGTGTGTTTACACTAAGTCATGATGTCATGTTGCCCAGTCGCACATCTGCAGATTATTATGATCTAATCATGTAAAGGCGAGTTTAACTGACAACATAGTGTGTATTGTTGAACTTGATTCAGGATCAATTTGATCCACGAAGCAACTTTCATCACTCGTCAACTCAAAGCCAAAATATAAACGACAGAAATAAGAGTCGAGTATAAGCATCGGAACAACAAGACAATTACAGAAACAAAGGGGGAAAAGTGACCATACAAATACACACATACACACACACACACACATTCACACAGTCGCACACACACACACACACACACACAATGTCTCACACACACGTCTCACACACACACACACACACACACACAATGTCTCACACACATACACACAGTCTCACGCACACACACACACACACACACACACTGTCGAACGCACACACACACACAATGTCTCTCACACACACACACACACAATGTCTCACACACACACACGTCTCACACACATTCACACAGTCTCACGCACACACACACACACACACACACACACACACATACAATGTCTCACACACACACACGTCTCACACACATTCACACAGTCTCACACACACACACACACGTCTCTCATACACATACACACACACACACACACACACGTCTCTCATACACATACACACACACACACACACACACACACACAAACCTTGATCTCTTCCAGCTGTTTTAAGGAACAGTTTAAACCCACGTTGTGGTCGTTGATGCTACGTTTCCACGTGGCGGCTATTTTCATAAACAGACCTCATCATTTCAACCTCTCCGTTTTCTAAAATAACATCGTGCACAGCTGTCAGTTTTCAGAAAAGTGTTTGTTTACACGTAACCGTGTCTATATGCCGTCAAGATCGCGTCAGACCTGTAGGGGGCGGTGTAACCAGACCTGTACGCTGCAAAAAGAGATGTGTTAAAAATGACACATGTGCAGTCCCTGAACACATTCACCACATGTTAAAATTCTACTCATGTTGTGTCATTTTTAACACAAGAGTTGTGTCATCTCTTTTTGCAGTGTATTCTCAAAGACTTCGGTAAGGAGACAATAATGAAAAAAATTAGATGTAAATACTTAAACTTTCCTGTCCCGCCAAAGGTGAAAGAAATGCAATTTAAAATTATGAATAGGATTCATCCCACTACTGATTTCTTAAAACAGAGATTTAAAATGGATGTAGGAAACTGTACACTGCAAAAAGAGACGTGTTACAAATGACACAACGTGTAGAATTTGTAGAAACACATGTGGTGAGTGTGTTCAGGGACTACACACGTTGTGTCATTTTTAACACATCTCTCTTTTTGCAGTGTAGGTGGCGGTGTAACGAGAAGCTCAAGCCCTCGTTAGCCAATCAGAATCCCCAAAATAGCAACAACAGCAACCAATCGCGTCCTCTCTCTTCTCTTCCTCACTTCCTCGGCTGACTGAACTTCCGTTTTTTTGTCTCAGTTTACGTGCAAACGAAGATTTCCCAAATCTCGTCTCTGGCCGGAGGTTTTAGAAAGACTGGTTTCCAGAGCAGGATTCTGGGTTTGTGTGTAAACGAAGGGACATGTCTCCATAGGGCTGGGCGATGTGGAGAAAATCAGATATCACGATATATATTCTTGACCAAATACCTCAATATCGATATTGCAGCGATATTCTAGGGTCGACAATTGGGGCTTTAACGAAATATCTTCACACTTAGATTTAAGATAAATAATCATCAGTAATGTGAATATAATGACTAAGTGGGGAAAGGCAAATAATAGAACAGCTAGAACAGTCTGGTAAGTTCAGAAAAGTCCATCACTTTACTGTAATACAGCCTTTAAAACCAGGAAAAGACACTTATGATGATATCTAGTCTCATATCACGATATCTGTATAATATCCATATATTGCCCAGCTCTATGTCTGTTTGTCATAATAACCATGTAGGTGTAAACGGGGTATTATGAGGCGGGGGTGTGGGGGTGTGTGGCACACGTTTGCCCGCGGTGACTCTACACAGTGTTTCTGTTTATAGATTATTATAACGTTCCTCTCTGTATCTTTATTTTTGTACGCAGGGCTGATCATCGAAGAGAAAGCTCCCTTGTTTTCCTCCTTCAGCTGATACACAGCTACACACACACACACACACACACACACACACACACACACACACACACACACACACAGTCCTAGACACACACACACACACACACACACACACACACACACACACACACACACACACACACACACAGTCCTAGACACACACACACACACACACACACACACACACACACAGTCCTAGACACACACACACACACACACACACACAGAGTCCTAGACACACACACACACACACACACACACAGACCTAGACACACACACACAGACACACACACACACAGTCCTAGACACACACACACACACACACACACACACACACAGTCCTAGACACACACACACACACTAGCACACACACACACACACACACACACACACTAGACACACACACACACACACACACACACACACACAGACCTAGACACACACACACACACACACAGACCTAGACACACACACACAGACCTAGACACACACACACAAAAACACAGACCTAGACACACACACACACACGAGACACACACACACAGTCCTAGACACACACACACACACACATAGACCTAGACACACACACACACTCAGTCAGTCACACACACAGACACATGCACATGACTTAAACACAAACAAAAACTCTTAAAATGACTAAATCTTTATTACTGAACATAAACCAACAACGAGCAGATCTTTGTACATATCCCAGCTGAGCCCTGCAGCTTTGGGTCCGTTTGATTTTTTAAGAAATATTTATTGATTGTGTCACACTGTGTTTTTTCGGGTACATTATTTTTGTAAAGAAGCATGCGTTGTCTGCTCTGTAATGACCAGCTCCATGACATAAATACAATAAAAGTTTGATATGGTGCTCCATCAGGGTCATGTGCTCATGTTATTTCATTACACATCTCTGTGTTTCTGATTATGTTGAATTTATTTTACTTAGAGATGCTTAACTCGTGTGTTGTCTCCCATTAAAGAACACATCTCAATGTTTTAGTCGCTTTTTAAAAAGTTTTTTATTTGAGTTTTTGTGGCATTTTTTTTCCAACATTTTGGTCACTTTTTTTTATCAACATTTGTATTGCTGTTTGTGAAGTTTTGTCACTTTTTGTGACATTTGTGTCTTTTTTCTGACATTTTGTGACTTTATGACATTTTTGTACTTTCTGATGTTTTTGGAAGTTTTTCTGACATTGTCACTTTTTTGACGTTTTTGAGCCTTTTTTTCTTCATCTTTTTTCGTTGCTTTTCCCTTTTGTTGTGTTTATTTAAATACAATTTTTTGGTACATTACCGGGCGCTTATTTCGACGCCCCATACTTACTGATATAATAAATATATACAGTACAGGCCAAAAGTTTGGACACACCTTCTCATTCAATGCGTTTCCTTTTTATCTAGACACACACACACGCACACACACACGCAGACCTAGACACACACACACACACACACACACACACACACACAGACCTAGACACACACACACACACACACACACACACAGACCTAGACACACACACACACACACACACACACAGACCTAGACACACACACACACACACACACACACACACAGTCCTAGACACACACACACACACACACACACACACACACACACACACACCTAGACACACACACACACACACACACAGTCCTAGACACACACACACACACACACACACACACACACACACACACACAGACCTAGACACACACACACACAAACACACACACACACAGTCCTAGACACACACACACACACAGTCCTAGACACACACACACACACACACACACAGTCCTAGACACACACACACACACACACACACACACACACACAGACCTAGACACACACACACACACACAGACCTAGACACACACACACAGACCTAGACACACACACACACACATAGTCCTAGACACACACACACACACACACACACACACAGACCTAGACACACACACACGCACACACAGACCTAGACACACACACACACACAGACCTAGACACACACACACACAGACCTAGACACACACACACACAGAAACACACACACACACAGTCCTAGACACACACACACACACACACACACACATAGTCCTAGACACACACACACACCTAGACACACACACACACACACACAGACCTAGACACACACACACACACACACACACAGACCTAGACACACACACACGCACACACACACACAGACCTAGACACACACACACAGAGACCTAGACACACACACATACACACACCGAGACCTAGACACACACACACAGACCTAGACACACACACACACACATACACACACCGAGACCTAGACACACACACACACACTCAGTCAGTCACACACACAGACACATGCAATGTCTTAAACACAAACAAAAACTCTTAAAATGACTAAATCTTTATTACTGAACATAAACCAACAACGAGCAGATCTTTGTACATATCCCAGCTGAGCCCTGCAGCTTTGGGTCCGTTTGATTTTTAAGAAATATTTATTGATTGTGTCACACTGTGTTTTTCGGGTACATTATTTTGTAAAGAAGCATGCGTTGTCTGCTCTGTAATGACCAGCTCCATGACATAAATACAATAAAAGTTTGATATGGTGCTCCATCAGGGTCATGTGCTCATGTTATTTCATTACACATCTCTGTGTTTCTGATTATGTTGAATTTATTTTACTTAGAGATGCTTAACTCGTGTGTTGTCTCCCATTAAAGAACACATCTCAATGTTTTAGTCGCTTTTTAAAAAGTTTTTTATTTGAGTTTTTTGTGGCATTTTTTTCCAACATTTTGGTCACTTTTTTTATCAACATTTGTATTGCTGTTTGTGAAGTTTTGTCACTTTTTGTGACATTTGTGTCTTTTTTTCTGACATTTTGGTTACTTTCTCTGATGTTTTTGGAAGTTTTTCTGACATTTGTCACTTTTTTTGACGTTTTTGAGCCTTTTTTTCTTCATCTTTTTCGTTGCTTTTCCCTTTTGTTGTGTTTATTTAAATACAATTTTTGGTACATTACCGGCGCTTATTTCGACGCCCCATACTTACTGATATAATAAATATATACAGTACAGGCCAAAAGTTTGGACACACCTTCTCATTCAATGTGTTTCCTTTTTATTTTCATGACTATTTACATTGTAGATTCTCACTGAAGGCATCAAAACTATGAATGAACACATATGGAATTATGTACTTAACAAAAAAGTGTGAAATAACTGAAAACATGTCTTATATTTTAGATTCTTCAAAGTAGCCACCCTTTGCTTTTTTTATTAATAAGGGAAATAATTCCACTAATGAACCCTGACAAAGCACACCTGTGAAGGTAAAACCATTTCAGGTGACTACCTCATGAAGCTCATTGAGAGAACACCAAGGGTTTGTAGAGTTATCAAAAAAAGCAAAGGGTGGCTACTTTGAAGAATCTAAAATATAAGACATGTTTTCAGTTATTTCACACTTTTTTGTTAAGTACATAATTCCATATGTGTTCATTCATAGTTTTGATGCCTTCAGTGAGAATCTACAATGTAAATAGTCATGAAAATAAAAAGGAAACACATTGAATGAGAAGGTGTGTCCAAACTTTTGGCCTGTACTATATATATATATATATATATATATATATATATATATATATATATATATATATATATATATATATATATATATATATATATATATAAATAAATGAGAGAGAGAGAGACAACATGAGGGTTAAAACAAAGTTGCAGTGAAGTAACCTTCATTAATAAAAACTAGTTTGAGACAGAGGCTATTTTGAGACTGCTGGTCTACAGTCAGTTAGTTAGTTAGTTAAATACGTGAACCCAAATAATTTATGGGTTGTATATGAAAATAAGAGCAAGACAGGTTAGGCAGATCTCCGTTCAAACCCTCCAGTTTTAGGTTGTTTCTCATACAAACACCTGATAGATTTAGGCCCGTCCACACGGAGACGCTTTTTGGTGTAAACGCATATCATCTTTTGGGCCGATCGTCCAAACGGATCCTGGAACCTGGTCCCAGAATGAAAAAAATTCACACACACACACACACACACAGAGGCAGGCGCAGACACACACACAGAGACGCACAGACAACAAACACACACATACACAGAGACACACATACAGACACAGACACACACACAGAAAGACACACACACTTATAATTAGTGATGTTTGATGTATTCAGTGTATGCCAAAGTCAATATGAGTCCCTGAAGGTTTTATAAAGTTGGTTGGATTGCTCCTGGCCCGACCGGCCCAACACGTTCCCTTGTCTGCTGTGTAGAAACCATTCAGCCAAACTTCATTGAAAAATCTCCTGGTTTAAGGATTCCTCTTTTGCCGTTAACTACTAACGCTTGATAGAAAATAGACAATGAGCCTGTTGGAAAGGTGAGATTCTTGTAGTAAATTCGGACTATATTTGATCAACGAAGTCGCACTTTTTAAATACAAAACTTTTGTTTTAGCATTAGCTTACGCTGTTTGCTCGCTCCCCTGCTCACCCGCACAAAGAGGCAGTCGGGACAAAACGGTGAGCTGTTCTTAACAAAATAGTGTTACCCGGTGTATTACATGTATGCCGAATTGAAGAGTGGTTTATAATAATTCA